>WAAB01021414.1:4097-204217 GCA_013389865.1 Piaya cayana
CGTTAGGCACTGGAATATGCTGCCCAGGGAGGTGGTTGATTCGCCTTCCCTGGAGGTGTTTAAGTTACTTGTGGACGGGGTCCTGAGGGACATGGTTTAGTGTTTTGTGGGAGTGGTTGGACTCGATGATCCAGTGGGTCTCTTCCAACCCGGTGATTCTGTGATTCTGTGAAGTTAGAAACAAAGGAACCTTATCATCATTATGTTTCAAAATGGTTACTTTTGCACTGTGCTTTTCCTTGCAGACATTTGTATATACTCCCTAAGGAAGGGAACACAACTGTTACCAAAGTTTCTGTATTTACCTGTGGCTGGCCTGAGATCTTTTTATCCCGATTTTCTTGGTTAGAGCCAACTGGCTCGTGTACCTACTTGTACTTGTGAACCCATGAGGATTGATGGAAGCTGGTAGATTTCACCTTGATATGTATGTTACTGGAATGCAGCTGTGCTGTGCAGGTGGACTCAGGAACTCAGCAGCAGAGAAGAATGCAGAAACTTAAGTGTTATTTCTGATACAGAAGTTGTGCGGAAATTTCTGAGTATGAATTCTTTTCAACAGTTCCTTGTTCATGCGATGCGCTCACTGGTCAATGGATTCTGCTGCTGTAGTGGACACACTTTCTCTTTTGCCTGGAGATGCATAGCATAGGAATAGCTACTGCTACCAGCAGCAGTGCCTCCACTAACAGTTCCAGAAATAATTTTTGCTGTATGCTATTTATTCAAATCAAGAAGTGCATGTCTTAAGTAAATTTTGAGAGAAAGCTGGTACAAAGGCATGTTTGCATGTACTGAGATTCTCCTAAGAGTAACTTCTGCAGTGACAAGAAAATACAGTGTATTAAAACTAGAATGGAATATGTGACTTGAATAATAGCAGGGAAATATACTGAAACATGTATCTATCAAATAAATGAAATGACATAATGAGCATTTTTGGCTGTGCATTTGAAATATGTTTAGTGTTGTTTGGGTATAGAATTTGAACGTGTTCAAAACACTAGAGGGAAGGTAGTGTTGTGTTTGGGGTTTTTTAACTAAAAATAAGATGTTACATAATATTTTTAAAGCTTATCTTTAAACTTCAAAGTCGTAACTATTACTTGCAGTTCTGCAAGGTTGTGTTGATGCATATCTTCTATGTTGCAGGCAGGGAAAATTTGCTGAGCCCGAGTGTCCCAAGAAGAAAAATAGATCAAGGAAATGAAATGCTTGCTTCTCCTCCTGGTACCTACCACAACTGCCTTGCTGCTAGGTATGCTAAATATATCAACACAAATATAAAATAAACTGGATTTTAAGCAAAAATAAATTCTAAAACCACTGTATTTGACTTCTTCAGCGCAGTTAGTAATCTTGTATGTCTTGTATTTTTGTGATACTTGCAAGTTGCTAAGTGAATTGAAAATAAAACGCTAGCGAATTTTCAAAACTTCCTTGCTTTTAGATATTCTTCTTTTAATTTTTCTACTCCTTCACAGCTGGCATATGGTGTTTGTTGATAATATTTCAGCTTTCCAAATCCTCAACATCCAGTGCAAGAAAGAGCAGTAGTGATGTATTTTGTGCTTCTCAAGTAGTAGTTTGTAAAGCTATTTGTAATACTTACTGATTATTTTTTTTAGTAGTAGCCTTAATCTCTATGTTTCAATGTTTATACTTTAGATAAATCTGCTCAAAGTGTGATGATTATGATAATACAGTTTAATTATCTAATTAAAACAAATTAATTTAAGCTGTTTCCATAGTTTCATGCAGTGTATTAAGAAATGCATGATTATAATGAAGTCTAGTATACTCTTTGTCAGGCAAATCATTCTTGAAAATCAAAATATTTCACAAAAGAAGCATTTTACAGTTTGAAATAAATTTAAGGTAAGGTTTAAAATGCTGGCTGATGGTTAGGAGAAAACTGTTTCTTGTCTAGCCAGGGGAAATAGCCACAGCTGCAAAGAAAAATAAATAATGGATGTGATAATATATGCAACGTCTGAAATATTTACTTATTTTCAGAATTTGAGAATGGAAATTCATATTTTTTTAATTTGGTTTTGTTTTGCAGTCCAACTGTTTTAAGGAATACTTGCAAAACACCCAAGAGAAGTAATATTCGTGGTTTGTATTCTTTTGTTTGTTTTACAAAATATCTGATATCTGTAGATATAAATCTTTGTCTTAGGTATTACTTAATGTACTTAATGTTTTTAGGACCATACGGAAGCTTGTTTCACACACCAAAACTTTTGGAGGTAAATATTTTATTCTGGCATTTTATTTTCTTATTCCTGAGTAGTGCATTTAGAATTCTATATAGAAATAATAATTGATGAATATATTTCTAGGTTGGAACTCCAAAACATATTTCTGAGAGTCTGGGAGCAGAAGTGGATCCAGATATGTCCTGGTCAAGTTCTTTAGCCACACCTCCTACACTTGGTGCAACAGTGATAATAGGTATTTCTAAAAATGGGCATTTGCTAAGGGTAAAAACTTATGGTTTTGATGCTAGAAGTTCACAATGTGGACTGATGTATTCTTTTTTTTTTTTATTAAAAAGGACAGAATTCTTGCAATGATGCTTAGTGGGTGACCTTAAATAGTGCAGCCCTAAATGGAAGAATTCAATTAAATTTATTGTTGCTTTTCAAGTTTTCTTCCATTGCATAAGGGAGTAGGGAATATAAATCTAGAAATAACACAACGAAAATAGAAAGAAGATTAGATAGTGGTTGCTTTGCACAGAACTAGATGCTGCCAGGTTAAGTAATGTGGGTATGTTTATAAATTCTAAGGAGACGGCTTGTTGAGAAAATTTTCCAGTAGCAGTGCTGGCGTCAGCTTTTTTAAGCCCATCACTGTGCCTATTATCATATTAATGCAGAGAGGCATTCTGATTGCATGATGATACCAATCCAATTGAAGACCATATTGGACAGGACAATTCTTGGATCTCATTTACTGTGCAGCAACAAGCAGCAGTGCTTGCATAACTGAGGATGAGTGGGTGGTGACTGTCTAAGTGGCACTAACAGTGACACTAGACGTAAAGCCTTGATGTAAGGTGTTTCCATATGTGGGATTTCTTTAGCATACGATAAGCAAAATTAAATTTGACTTAATCTTTTATTGATGAAAACATTTGAGAAAAATGGGAAAACCTGGATATCTGTTTATCTCCTGCTATTGCTCTTTTAAATGTTGTGTAACTATCACTGTATAAAGCTTACAGAGCGTATAAGCACATAAAGCACATCAAGACTGCATGCAAGAGTTGGGAAGTTCAAGGAGCATCTGAATGGTGCTCTTAGTCATGTAGTTAAGTTTTAGGTAGTCTGGCAAGGAGCAGGGGTTTGGACTCAATAACCCTTCTGGGTCCTTTCCAACTTGAGAGATTCTGTGATTCCCCTGTTGGCTGGGAGGGGATGGTACGATTCACAAGGCTGCTAAGTTGTGCTGTGTTGAGTGTTCGTTGGTTCAGAACGATGTGACCTAAAAAAAAAGGCTGGGGAAAGTACCCGTAGCTTAATGACGTTCTTCTGGGAGATGAGTTCTAGTTTGAGCTCTTCTTTTCATTCTCCCACTTCCTGGATGAGCAGAGTATTTTATAGTAGTGATGCCATCTCCCTGCCATCTGGTATCTATAAGTACAGCAAGTAAAGAGTGAGTCATTTGGCTGCCGCTGTGTCTGTGAAATGTGCCATTTGAATATACTGCTCTTCAGGCTTCTTAAAAACAGGGTTCACCTTCTCCTATTGTTATGTATGTGAAAAGATAGTACTGTTCTTGTGGGAGGAAATGGGAGAAAAAAAGCGAATTCCTGACAGAAGCTGGAAAATCTCGTTCAGATCCACAGCAAGGCCACAAATAACTGCTGGAAAGGGAATTCACAGTGATGATGGTCTCAGGGTAGTTAGCAGTCTACCTACCATAATACAGCAACCTGTCATTTGGATTGGTTTATGCTGTTATGAAACTTCTTTTGTACAGTGTCCCTCAGCCTCACCTGAAGGACTTTTTAGTTAGAACTCCTATTTAGTTTTTAGTAGTGTTTTTTTTAGGGATTTCAGTTGCAGTGAAAATGATCCAAAGAAAACCCTCCCAAAACACAACTATGCTTGAACACACTCAGCGAATTGCTTAGGAGCAAATGAATTCACTTGTCTGTCTTTCTTCTAAAGCTAGAGAAAATGATTCTATTTCTGGAGCAAAGCGGCAGGATGAAAGAGCTGAGATAGTAAGTAGTTTTAAGAGCTATGCTGTTCTTTAATTTCAGTTAAGCTATTTAGTTACATGTTTACATTCCTTGAACCAAGAATAAAAATTTCTGTCGTTTTCATTCTAGGCCCTACTATCTGGCTATTTTTTAAAGTTGCTGCTCACAAAACTAAACTTGCAAAACCTGGCCGTAGACTGCATTTTCACAAATAACCCCCTTTGGGGAATACTTTTGCTGTGTTTTTTCAAAAACAAAACAAACCCAAAAGCGCTTGGATTTAGCATTAGTGGGAGGCTTACATTGTACAATAACTTCTTGTGCTCAACCACTAGACCAAGAATTGAAATTGAGTCTTAATTTCAGTCTTTTGATATTGTTACGAAAGGAAGAGTTCCTACAAAATCATTACTTTCCTCTGTGTGTATGAAAGCTGAATGATTATTCAGATGGAAAACTGAGGATGGCACTAATAGGATTCAGTTACGTATTTACGGTTGATTCTTTGCCATCTGAAGCTTCACAGTTAACAAATCATTACAAGTTAAAATAAGCAAAAGTTTCTCCTTCCTTATACTTCCTTCGTTCCTATATGAGAGCCTTGCTTATAGTGAACTGCTGAACCCATTTGATGCTGTTGAATTGATTACAGAAAGGAACCCAGCTTGCATTGAAGCATTGAAAATGAATATTATCTGCTTATTTGTTTTCAAGTATACCTGTGAAAATCTTACATTTCATTTCAAGAGATGCAGGATTATTCAGATATTGCAGTAAATGTTTAGAGTTGTTTGCTTTACTGTTGGGGTGACATTTCTGATATTTAATGTACGTAACAGCTTATTTCGTTCATTTACAGGTTTTGCACAACTTTCATTCCAGCTGTGATAAATGTCCTGGGAGAAGTGATACAAGTATGCTGCCCATACCAGAGATAGAGAAGCTAAGTGCTGAAGACGACATAAAAGACTTTGGTATGCATTGATGCTTTTCTGCTGAGTATACAGTGAAGCAAGGCTGGGGGTAAAGTTACCCTGAGCAGATCTTGTGGCTTATTTCCTCTGCCAACTGTGTACTCCTAATTCCTGAATTGATTCAGCTTTGTAAAATTGATGTGGCCTTCAAAAATGGAATCAGTTTCTCTTAAGTCAGTGAATTAATCAGGATACTGCTGAATGACAACCAGATTGGTACTGGTGTAAGTGAAAGTGTGAGACTGCATGCTGGTGCTGAGGGAGAAAAATGGTACTGGTTCAAGGGGGAGCAACGCTACTGCTTCTGGCTATTGAATGGGTTTAGCTTTATTGGAAAGTTCATCCTAATACTCGCTTTTCTGTGGTGAGCTTGTTTTTTAATCTCTGTATATCTGTTCTTCATTTACTTTGCCTATTAGCAGTTCAAAACATGACAAATCCTTTCAGAAAATGAAATCTATTTATGAAATGAATGCAGAAAATTTTCAGCCAAGGGGGAAAAATGTTTTGATTTTGTGTTTTCAGACCATGGTAGTGAACAAGTGAAAATGTATGTTTTCGTGTGAGCTTTTGGATTTTTTTTTTTTTTTTGAGAAACAATGACAGAAAGGAAGAATACTAACAGAAATTTGTTCAGTGTGTGTGTATGTAAAAGTGTACTGGAGAGATTAACACAAGCAGGGTAGAAAAATATGTCCTTAGGGCTGTGTGACTCTTTACCCATATTGAATGGACCATCCTAAAAATATTATTCTGTAGTACATGAAACAATTGTAAAAAAAAAAAAACTTTAGAATTTGATGAACAGGGCTGAGTGTGCTGAAATCAGGAAGCGTTGTTACTTGCAGAGTGATGTATACTGCTACTTAAACACTGTGGGATCAAACATGCTGAGATAAGTGTAGTTGGTAGTAAACATTCAGATAACCAGTAGTCAGTAAAATAGTTCTAGAAATTAAGCATGACTTAATGTCTTGTTCTGTGTTCCGTAATGGCTTATTACGTCCCATATTGCAGCAGAAGAAGCTGGAAAAATAAGAGAAAGAAACCTATTTATTTTAAAGTACAAAAGAAAGGGATGTCACTAACATCTTGGGTCCAGAGGAGGGCTACAGGGATCATCAGAGGGCTGGAACACCTCCCATAAGTGGACAGGCTGAATGAGAGTTGGGGTAATTCAGCCTGGAGAATAGAAGGCTCTGAGGAGACCTTATAGTGGCTGTCCAGTACCTGAAGAGGCTACAGGAAAGCTGTGAAGGGACATTTTACAGAGGCTTGTAGTGATAGGACATAGGGGAATGGGTATAAACTGGAGAGGGGCAGATTTAGACTAGAGATAAGGAGGAGTTTCTTCACCATGGGAGTGGCAAGGCACTGACACAGCTTGCTTAGGGAAGTTGTGGCTGCCCCATCCCTGGAGGTGTTCAAGGCCAGGTTGGATGGGACCTTGGGCAACCTGGTCTAGTGAGAGGTGTCCCTACCCATGGTAGGGGTTTGGAGCGAGATGATCTTTAAGGTCATTCCAACCAAAACTATTCTATGATTCTATAAGTCTGTGATCTTTCTCTGTCTTTCTTTTTTGGTGATAGTTAACTTGGGATTTGAAGATGCATTGTGAAAGAAAGATAGCTGAAATCTTAGTGTTTTCAGCTTTCAAGTGTTGGTTTTCTCCAGAATAGCATTCTGTCGTCAGGAAGGGCAATCTGTTTTACTAGGTATCTATTTTGTTTCAGTTAATGAAAATAAAAGGCATCACCATGTTGATTTGAATACCTGTATGGTATTAAGGACATGAGGGGGTTATTTATATTATAGAAGTTGTGCTGTTAGTTGTGAGACTGAATATATGCACTCAGTCCAAAGTACAAGAACTACCAAATATTTCAAAGATTTTTTTTTTAATGGACAGTGTGTACTGTCACGTATTAACACTTTAAAATTTCACAAAAGGAGTTAAATTTGCACATAGTCACTAAGCATATTCTTTCATAACCAAATCATTAATACCTAGGGTTCACATCCCTAGTTTAACCCAGTCTATGACTGGTCATTATAACATGAAGCTTAAGGCGTCTTGCTGTCATAGCAGAATTTACAGCTTTGCTTTAGCTATAGAACTGTGGATTCGGAATTAAGATTCATCAAATGACAAAGGATGAGGACAAGTCTGAGGTACTTAATGCCTTCTTTGCCTCAGTCTTTAGCAGTAAGGAAAGTTGTTCCCTCTGTGTACATCCTCAGGAGTTAGAGGAGCAGAACAAAACTCCCCATCCAAGAGGAGGTGGTCAGAGACTTGCTTGCCCAGCTAGACACCCATTAAGTCTATGGGTCCAAATAGAATCCACTCAAGAGTATTGAAGGAGCTGGCAGATGTGCTTGTCAAACCCCTTTCCGTTGTCTTCCAACAGTCCTGGAAGACTGGGGAAGTTCCACTGGACTGGAGGCTGGCCTGTCTACAAAAAGGGTTGCAGAAAGGCTCCAGGGAACTACAGGCCTGTCAGTCTGACCTCAGTGCCAGGGAAAGTCATGGGACAGGTGGTCTTGAGTGCTATCATGAAGCACATGCAAGAGAACCGGGTGACCAGGCCCAGGTAACACGGGTTCATGAAAGGCAGGTCTTGCCGAACTAACTTAATCACTTTCTATGGCAAAGTGACCTGCCTGCTGGACAAGGGAAAGGCTGTGGATGCAGTTGTTTTGGACTTCAGTGAAACCCTTGACAGTTTCTCACAGCATTCTGCTATGGAAACTGTCAGCCTCTGGACTGGACAGGCAGGCGCATGTTCTCCTGGGTGGAAAACTGGTTGGATGACCGGGCCCAGAGAGTGGTGGTAAATGGTGTTAAACCCAGTGGTATTCCTCAGGGTTCAGTGCTGGGTCCAGCCCTGTTCAGTGTCTTTGTCAATGACCTGAATGAGGATATCGAATGCACCCTTAGCAAGATTGTGGATGACACTAAACTGTGTGGAAGTGTGGATCTGCTGGAGGGTAGGGAGGCTCTGCAAAGGGATCTGAACAGGCTGGACCACTGGGCTGAGTCCAATGGGATGAGGTTTAACACGGCCAAATGCCAGGTCCTGCACTTGGGGCACAACAACCCTCAGAAGTGCTACTGACTAGGGGAAGAGGGGCTAGAAAGCTGGTTAGGGGAGAAGGACCTGAGGGTGTTGGTTGACAGCCGACTGAACATGAACCGGCAGTGTGCCCAGGTGGCCAAGAAGGCCAATGGCATCTTGGCTTGTATCAGAAACAGTGTGGCCAGCAGGTCCAGGGACGTTACTCTCCCTCTATACTCAGCACTGGTGAGACCACACCTCAAATACTGTGTTCTGTTCCGAGCCCCTTGCTGGAAGGAGGATGTTGAGGCTCTGGAACATGTCTGGAGAAGAGCAATAAAGCTTGTGAAGGGGCTGGAGAACAAGTCTTACAAGTAGCGGCTGAGGAAACTGGGGTTGTTTAGCCTTGAGAAGAGAAGGCTGAGGGGTGACCTTATTGCTCTCTGCAATTACCTGAAAGGAGGTTGTAAAGAGGTGGGAGCTGGTCTCTTCTTCCAAGTGACAGGAGACAAGACAAGAGGGAATGGCCTCAAGCTCTGCCAGGGGAGGTTCAGGCTTGACATCAGAGAAATATTTTCCATGGAAAGGGTCATCAGGCACTGGTCCTGGCTACCCAGGGAGGTGGTTGAGTCACCATCCCTAGAGGTATTTAAGAGACAGGTGGATGAGGTCCTCAGGAACACAGTTTAATGTTTGATAGGAATGACTGGACTCGACGATCCTGCGGATCTTTTCCAACGTAGTGGTTCTGTGATCTCCATGTGTGGCCTTTGCCTCCTGTTTGCTCCAACAGCTGCTGTTGAAGGGGAGCCTACTTTAAAGACAGGTAGATTTATTTTTCCAAACTCACTCCTGAGTAAAGGTAATAGCCATAAAATTGAAAGCTGTATTTACCTGTAAAAACACAATGCTGTTCCTAAGTTGTATGCTAAACTTGATTTTTTTACTTCTTTTCCTCTCTCCATCTTCTCTTACCTATTTAGATTCGGAAATGTTAGATGGCTTGTTTGACGGGATGAATAGCTTTGAGGATACGTTCAGCATACCTGCTAAGTCCAATGGAACACTTCTGCTGATGCCACGTCCTCTGGATGCAGTAGAGAAATGTGAAGGAAACTCAGAGAAAGCACAGGGGAAGGGGGATCATCCTTCTGAGCAGCCTGTTGGAAGAAAGACTGGCATTTCTCAGGAAGTGAAAACAACTAGCTGGCCTGAAAAAAGCCGCTCTGTTGAAATGAAGGATTCTTTACTCCAAAACACAGATGAAGGTACAGGGGATGGTAAAGATGGATGTTTAATAGGGCACAAAAAGGAATTGGAATCGCTTAGCAACATAGGAGATGTGCAAGATTATAGAACAGACAGGTCCTATGAGAATGAGAAGCCTGTGAAAGAAGACGTGCCATCTTCATCAAGCCAGTGGTCTCAACTGAACTTATCCGATCTTGATGTAACTTGCTTGGAAGTGCCTATATGTAGCTCTTCACCCTCTGAGTTATGTAGAGAGAAAAATTTAGAAGAGAAACTACTTATTACCAAAGATGATGCTGTGGAAACATCTTTTCTGACTAGTTCAGGTTTGGCAAAAGCACAAAAACTGTTGAGTGTCAGTTGGTCAGAAAAATGCTGTGAAGTGAAAAATTCCAAAAACAACCTAGCATCGGAAAAAACTCCACCAAAATCTGTGTCTCTGAGTTTCCAGGGTCTAAAGTTCATAAAAGGATGTGCAGCTGAGAAGGTTCCCAGAATGAACTTCTTAAACTATAATTCTTTTTTAATTGAAAGTACAAATGTCACAGAGTATTCTGTAGTCTACAACAGCAGCTTTTCCAAGTGTATAAAAGCAACTTCTAAATCCATCATAACTGATGTTCTATCTCGCACACTTGTCTGTAATACTACATCTCCAGATAATTGTGATGACATTCATTTAACTAAGAGTGAAAATACTCTTACAAAGTCTGGCTTTAAAAGCCTGAATATGTTACCCAGCGTGAGAAAGAGATCCAGGAGATTTATTTATACAATAAATAATACTTTACTGTATCAAGAAGAAAAAATACAGAAAGAAGTAACCTCTGAGTTTCCTGTTCATCCTATATTATCGCATTCAGAATCTGATTTGTGTGAATTTAAAGGTTGTCACATGGCCAGTGTTGACAAGCAAGGTATATTATTCAGCTTTTCATCACTTTTGGCAGATACTGTATTAATTTCTTAAGAACCTTTTCTTTAAATGTTTTAAATAAAGTCATGTGAAGTGTTGTATTTGTGATGAAGTAGCTCTGCAACTGACTCGTCTGGAGATACGGAGTTGGCCTGCTTATAATAATAGGAACAGAATAGCATTATTTTCAAATAATCTGCTGCTAAATTACTGGTTTAGTGTCAGCTTAGTTTCTGGAATAGAAACTTCCACCTTTAACTGTTAATCTAATTGATAAGCTTAATTATCTTTGTCAGTGCTGCTTAGACATCCTTAGCGTCAAGGGCCATCCTGAGTTTATAACTTTTAAGGGATCATAAAAAATGGTAAACTGTTGTTACTTTTCTAAAATTAGGTGCTCTAGGACTGTACATCTGTTTCTTCCAGAAACACAAAGTTTTTTAAAAAACAAACTATATCATGAAAACCAGCACATATTTCTGTTTTTCAAAGCTGTTATTGCTAGAATGATTACGTAATATTAGGAATTGAAATGCTCTTTAAAGTTTGAAACAATCCTTATGTTGAGACTTTAAGAGTGGAAGCACATCTCTTCAAATTTTGTTACAGCTAAAACTCAGTGACAGCATTAACTGCAGGTTACTTGTCTCTGGCTATTAGAACATGATTAAATTAAACAGATCTCCAATCTTGTAATTTGAAAACAGAAGTATTGTTTATGGTATCAGTGTTAAGCATGTGTAGAAATGATCTTATGGGCTAAAGTTTTGTGAAAATCTGAATTTGAATTTGTTTGAATAAATGAGAACTGCTTTATTAACATGATTTTTGTTTCTGTATTGTCTTCTCTTATAGACTGCTTGCTTCTTTCTGACAGAAAACATTTGCCGTCGAATATTAAGGGAAGTTGTACTTTAAAAATGGATATAATGGATAACTCATTTGGTAATGCCTTCAACAACAGACTGAAGCAACAAGATCTGAAAGTCTTGAGGGAAAATGCAAGAGAGGATCAACCTGCTACATCATTAAAATCCCTGGAAGTATCTAATACACAGAAAAAAGATGCAACGGATTCTTTAAATAGTGAAATAATTACAAATATAAAACGTAAAGTTCTAACTTCGGCACACCTAATGGCAAGAAAGCGTTCCAGATTGCTCCCTAAAGGCTGTTGCTTAGAGAAAGGCGAGGAGGATAAGTACATTAGTGCTGATGTGAATGGTGGGTCTACTGTACCTCAGAACCTGAAGGAATTTGTGTGGTCTTCTAGGGACAATGAACACTCGGCTGATATGCACCATGACACAATGTCTGTGACCAACAGCAGTTTCAATAATGCCTTGGGTCAGATCAACTTTGGCATAAATGGAGTCAGGAGTGATTGTTGCAGTATGATAGCAACCAATAAAAGGCATGCTACAGATGAGCGGTCAGTAGTTGACTGCAGAGAAGTACTTGGACGTTTGGGAATAAACTGCTCGGAAAACTACAATACTGGATTAAAACAAGGGCAGAAAACAGATGTAGCCACCTTTTCAGAAGCTGCAGCCAACAACGAAGAGCTGAAGTCAGTTGAAAATACTGAAAGCCCTCAAGCAGCTGCTTTCAATAATGTAGAGATTGCTAAAGAGTGGTTAGATGGTGTGGATGATAAATCCTTAAATGAAATTATTTCTGAAGTAGATAAACAAGTAGCACCTATGTATTCCAGTGAAGAGGCAAATGAGAACCTAAAATATAAAGAAAAATCATCAGGAAGTCTTACTGCATGCAATTTGAATCTGGGCTTTGGTGGCTTTCAGACTGCTTCCAATAAACAGATTAAATGCTCTGAAGTCAGTCTAGCAAAGGGCAAAATGCTGTTCAAAGATATTGAAAATGAATGCTTTGAAGTCTCTTCTGTGGAGAGAGCCAGAAACTTTTCAAATCGAGTTAAAGAGGAGAATACGTTCTCAGATTCAGAAAGCAAGTTGGGCAGGAACTTGACTGATTCTTCAGATTTACAGACAACTTTTCTTGAGCTCAGGCATACACAGTTTATTCCACATAAGATGGGGTTGTGTAAAAGCTTTCCTAGAAGTCAACAATCCTTGCAAGAAACAAATCAAACTTTGACTGCAAGTCAAGAAGCTGAAATTGCTGAGTTATCCAGTATCCTGGAAGAAACAGGTAGTCAGTTTGAGTTTACACAGTTTAGAAAGCAAAGCAGCATTATACAAAGTCAGGTCTTCCAACAGTTTGGAACTGCAAAAGCACATGGAACAGCAAATGTGGAAAATATTTCTGAAACACGGAAAGATGTTGATTACCCTAGCACTTTGAAATGTGAAAATCAACTAAAAAATGACAGGTATGGTACTAAGAAAGAAGACACAATTGAAGACTCTAAAGTGGTAGAACGTGAAAAAGAAAACACAGCAGTTTTCCATAAAAATGAGGAAAAGGTTACTTTTGCTAACTTAGACAGAAATAAAATTTGGATATCTCATGGGGGCTTTCCAGGAGCTACGCAGGACAGATTTTCTGATTGTGTAGGCTTTACTTCAGCTGCAGGGAAGAAAATAAATATTTCTAAGGAGGCTTTGACTAAATCAGCAGAGCTCTTCAGGGATTTGGATGGTGATAACTACTTGTTTAAATCTTCTGGAACTAGTACTAGGTGTCACAATTCAAATGGCCATATGTCTTCTAACTGTGGTTTTGCCAGACGCCTGACAACAGAAAATGAAGGAAAACCAGTTTTTGCTGCAGATTTCAAAAGCACAGTTGCCATTTCCCACCACGCACAGAAAATAAATGAGGTAAATAACCTTTCATTCAGGGAAGATGCAGAAAATCAAATTAAAAGATCAATAAATGATAATGGGAACGTTCATTTCAATAGTACTAACACTATCATCAACAGTCTGTCATCCATTAAACATAACCAGCATCACAGAACTTCCAAACAGTTTTTTAATCAAGGTGGTTGCCACGTTGAAGGTACTTTGCAGGAAGATCCACTAGTTGTAACATGTCTGGGAGGCACTATTACAACTGTAGAAGAACATCATTTAAGCATATCAGATGAAATGGAAAACCTGTCTGCTAATCAGAAAGGAGAAGATGGAAAGGAAAATGAACATTTGTCACAAAAATTTGAAACTCCAGCTGGTGGTGATATTTCCATTTCTGATGCCACTTTGGATCATTCTCCACACTTGCTGAATGCACAGTGCAGGGAAAGAGACATAAATGTTTTGGAGGACTCTGATAAACAAAAGATAAATCATAAAAATATGGAAGGAGAAGACACCCCCCATGGTAAGAACCTGTTAGTGAATGAATGCAGAAATCAAATACATTCCAAACAAGAGCTCAGTGTTGGAAAAAATGAAGAGAAAGGGAGTTATCTGACTGGTTTTCAAACTGCTAGTGGCAAGAAAATAATAGTTGCTGATGGACTTATAGCTAAAGCTGAACAATTTTTTTCAGAAAATGTTGATGTAGGAAAGGAACACAGTGATAATTTTGGAAGCCCTTTAAAGAAAAGGAAATGTGTTAAAAACTCCAAAGACTCTGATTTATATGTTGAAAATATTACTCAGTGTGATCCAGAAGAACTTAATTTTAATAAAAAGCTTGTTCTTGAAGAACATGAAAATCAATTTAAGCAGACAGTAGAGAGTAGTCCCATTAAACACACTATGATTCTTGATAGTGTTGAAGTAGATGGAGTTGTTAGTTTAGGTGACGATGGTGTAAGAGATTTGTTAACTTCATGTGCACCTAAAAAAGCTGATGTCAGAGCTGGAAAGTCAGAATTGGAATCCTTCTCTGGACAGCAGAGTGGTGATTTAAGTACAGCATGCTTGCCTAAAGATGGTAAACACTTTGCAGAGAGAGAGATGCAATACTTGGCAAAAAACAGGGATGATTTAGAAAACATGCATGATTTTCCTCTGCATTCTGCTGCATCTCTGCATATAATGAAGATCTCAAATGACCTGGAAGATAATTCTGTGCCTAGAGATACAAAAAATACTTTATTTATTAGGGACAGTGACAATGAATCTAATCAAGCCCTCATTTTGACTTCAAAAAGTGGCTCTTCACCTCTGAACTGTGACAGTAAGGAGTTTGCCTTAGAGCATCTCAATGAACGTTGTGCTGATGCAAACTGCCTCACAGACACCATATTTAATGCTTGCCAAAACCAGTCGCTAGTTGGTCTAGATGAAACTAAATTAACGAACTTAAAAGAAACAGCAATGAATGTTGAAAATAAAAAGGATGACATGAAAAAAATTGTGTTTAGTACAGCAAAAGGTAAAGCTGTTTCCGTTTCAGAAAGTGCATTAGCGAGAGTCAGACAAATGTTTCAGGATGACTATGGTGAAGATGCAAAATGTGAAATTGAGACTAACTCAAGAATGAATCATACTGAAATTGCTGGAAATTCATCTCCCATCATTCATGCTGAGTCTCCTAAATGCAATAAGGATTTAATTGCTACAAGAAATGAAGAGTTTAATTCAGCCACATCCCATTTTATTAAAGTAAATGCAAGTGCTAATGAAAATGGTCACGAAGGTGAAAACACATTTGTAGATGCAAAATCTGTTCCAAATTCTCAAATAGGATGCTTTGAAATGAACGTTAAGGTTTTACCACACTTGTCTGTTCCAGAGAAGCAGATAAAGCAGTCACATTGTTCCATAAACAATCTTGGATTTTTTAGTACAGCGAGTGGTAAGCCTGTACAGCTGTCAGAGGAATCACTCAGGAAAGCTAGACAGTTCTTTTCTGAAATGGAAAGTAATAATTCATCACATGTACAAGAAGCATTTATAGCTCAAGAAGTTGTTGAAAAGTCTGAAATGCACACTCAAGTAGGGCCTAGGAAAATGCAGATAATGTTACCAAAAGGGGAAGAAAATGCCAGCACTGAATTGATTTCAGATCCTGCTTTTGGGTTCAGCACTGCAAGTGGAAAACAGGTAAAAGTCTCTAAACATGCCTATGAAAAAGCAAAGGCAGTTTTAAAAGAACCTGGTGACTTTTTCAGCAGTGGACTTTGCATTACAGATCAACTTAGTTCAATTAAAGAGAGTGGTCAGCATGGAAAATCTTTAACTGATAAAGTGATCTCAGAATCCAAAATTGAAAAAAGCTGCAATGAAGACTCGGGCTTAAAAAGCATCTGCCCTGAGGAAATGAAGTCTTTTCCAAGCACTCACCATATCAAAATGCCTGAGGACATACCACATAGTAAGAAAAACAAGCAGTTAATGTCATTTAAAAATAGCTTTCAGCAAGAGGACACTAGATATTTTGGAAAAAGGCAGCTGAATCTGGGGATGAAAACAGAGTCTGAAGCAATTTCATGCATTGCTACTGCTAAAGCAGAAATGAATATTAATCTTCTGGAAACTCCAAAAAATTACTTGGAAGTAGAGGCTGTAGAAGGTGCAAGAGCTTTTATGGAAGATGATCTTTCTCATTCTGGAGTAGAAATTAATGCTGCACAGTCCTTCAGTGGCAGGTTGGATAGAAATTTTCAAAGTAAGACCTTTGGGAAGAGGCACTTGGAAGAAACAAACTCATGTGGTAGGTCTTTGTCTTGTATATTCATACTCCTGTCTAGTGAGTTGTTTGAGGGGTTTTGGCATGTCATGTTGACATAGGTCATAGAGAAGTTAAACGTTCCTTCTCTAGGTGTCAATGACAAAAATTCTTCTTTCTGCAAGCAATAGTTCATCCACTCATTCCAACCTTAAATGCACAGCGCAGGCTAATTAGTAATGATTAGTAATTTTGAAGGTGTGTGGATTTTGCTGTTTATCATGTTGCGGAAGAAAGCTACTGCTCCATTTCTGAGCAGACTTTTTATTTTTACCCCCGCACATATCAAGTGGCTTTTCATTGAAAAATGAGTAGTAGGATTTCCATTTTCACATTTTTGTGCCTTGTAGGTGAGGACAAGGTTTGAATTGTAATGATAGCGCTAGTCTCATATGAAAAGTAGTTGTTGATCTATGTAGCACTGTTTCTTACTATATAAACTAATCTGTCTCAGGGCTGAAGTACTGGTACTTAAAGCTTGTGCAGTCACCCAGATCTGTTCAGGGAACTGGGCCAACTGAAAACTCTTCATGGAAATGTAGATTGCAGCAGGGTCGTTGCCTAGCTGCTCAAGTTCAGGTACAAAGGTCAGGCAGGCTACTGTGAAAAGTCTTGAGTAGGTGTGAGAAGGCAGCTAGAACTCTTATCAGTCGAACTTAAACAGCTGTGAGACAGTTAAACCATATCCTTAGTTACAGCTACTGTAAAAGATGTGTTACACCCTTTTTTAGAATTCTGTAGGGACTCTGAAAGTACAAAAGATGATGCAGGTGCCCTGTGCTGGTGATATCCACTGTGGTGCACTTTGTGAGGCAGACTGTCCTGAGCATGTTTGACAACTTAAGGCTCACAAATCTTTGGCTTGGACACAACTGACCACAAAAGATTCTGCAACAGAGTTCATCACGTGGAGTCTTGAAATCATTCTTGGTTACACAATACTTAGTCATTCTGAACAGAAGAAACTTGCAGATTATGGTAAAGTAGCTCTGTTTGAAAAGGCCATTTAATACAGATGTGTGATCTGGAAATTCGCTGCTTCTGCTTGCTCTGAGTTCTTGAATGTTTTATTTAGAAATTATAATTGTACAGTATTGGTAAGAAAATGAACCAAAAAAGGAATGTCACTTTTAAAAATCTGTGGTTCTGTCCTAGGGGAACCTCCAATTAAAAGACGGTTACTACTTGAATTTAACAGAATGAAGACTTCCCCCAGATCTTTGAAAGCTTCAAAAAGCACCCCTGATGGTAATTCTAGTCTTCTTGTGTTCTAAGCAGCAAGCTGATATAGGTTGTTACCTTGTTCAGTTTCCAATAAAGTAGTTTATAAGATTGCTTTAACTACTTTTTATTAATGTAGTCAAGGAAATCCAGGGAAGCTGCTGACTTGAAATCACACAACTAACGGTAGACCTTGTAATGTAGAATCCAAATATATTACAATGTACTACTTCTGCAAGAACTGGTTTAATTTCCAGGTTGGTAGGAATTCATCCTGGATCTAAATCCTAAGTCTCACAAATTCTTCTCTCAGTATGAAGAATATATTTTATTGATATACCATTTATCAATTAAAAACTATTATCTACTGGAAAATTAGATGGTACTGGTATTTTCATCATATAATAATTGGTGAATAGTGTCCAATAGTGTCACCTTACTGATAGGTGTCTACACTTAAGATTATTTTGAAATTTCAAGCCAGTAGTATGGAGCTCTAAATTGACTGGTGTGCCTAGCTGGAATAAAATCTGTGATAAACATTTCCATTTCAGGAGCATAAAAATGTCCTGCAGGTTCACTGATAGCAACTTTTGAAAGTTCTGCATGGTGACCACTTATCCTTTAGATCGGTCATCCACTAGCATGAAGATGTTCATATAAAAACCTCTGTATTGGGGAAGAGGGAAGAACAAAGCTGTTTAAATCCTCTGGAAACTTTTATATATATTTATATCTATCCATGTAATGTACCATTTAAATTTTTTTTTTCTAATTATCTTGTAGGCATTTTCAAAGACAGAAGAAAATTTATGTACCATGTTCCATTAAAACCTGTAACTTGTCAACCTTTTGGGTAAGAAATTTACACTATGTTTTGGAGTTCTTTTAATGCAATTTCTTAAAACCTTGCAAGCTCTTGTAACTTTTAAAAAATATGTAGTAGTAATTTCCTACCCAACTTTATAAATAACTAACAGTTTTACTTCAAAATTAAGATATTCAGTTGCCATGTAACCCATATTACTGCAGTAGATCAGTGAGTTACTGACCAACTTCTACACTTGCATTTCTCAATAGACTGAAATTAGCAATTTTAAAAATGTCAAAGACTTTTTATTGACGTAGTCTTCAAAGTTGTATTATTAAATAAGGAATATCAAAATCCTGACAAAGAGTTTTGTCAGGAAGCTGAAACCTGTGTGCTTAAATGTTTTCATCTATAGGGCTACTAAGGAACGACAAGAAGTCAAGAATCCTACCCTTACTCTACCAGATCAAGACCTGAAAGGATTCAAATCTAAACCTGCCATTTTTCAACACTGTGCACTGAGACAGTCTTCAGGTGGGACTTCAGAGGTTTCTGCTCCATCTAAGTCCCCAGCAAAAGAGAGTGAAAAAACAAGGAGTTTGTACAAATCTGGCAAAACTGTTAAAAGTTTTATTCCACCCTTCAAAACCAAGCAAACGTTTTCTGCATGTGAACAAGGCAGCAGCAAAAGATGTGACTCACCAATCAGCAAAAATGTAACTGAAGAGACAGAATTAAATTGTATCACAGCTGAAGAAAATATTGCCGAACCTCAGGATCACCAGTCTTGCATCCAACATGCAGCAGACTCTGACCTAGGAAATGACAATTTAGGTATTTTCAGATTTCGATCACTTACCTGTTGTGAGTACTAACTACCAAAACCAAACCTCTTAAGGGTTTTGCATATTGTCAGATGTCTTTTTTAAATAAAAAGAAGCTGCTTTTTAAGCTTGGAGTTGGAGGTGGGGTGGTAATGGTGCAGGAAAATGGGGAAATAATTACTTACCTAATATTCTATATTGCATTCCTAATAAAACATATGCATCTCATCTCCAAGGTTAATTAAAAACAGCAAATTCTTTTCACACAGTGCTTGAGAAAGAAGTGTTTAAGATGGCTTATGTTTCATTTGATTTTATACATGTCTTAAGTAAAATATTCTAGGAACTTAAAGACTAGTCTTGCTAGACTTCATTCACATTTATAGGAGCTTGTTTTCATTGTTTTTGAATTAAAATACACACTTAACAATATAAATGGCTGATTGTGCTATTTGCAAAGAGGCAGAATTTAAATGCTCAACTGTTTGATTTTATTTAGCAGATGGGTTTATGACTTCTAAGCTCTCTTGAATGTTCCAGTGTTTATAATTTCTGCAACTTACAATCAAATAATCAGGATTTTTTCAGAAGGACTTATTGTACATAGATTTTTTTCAGGAGGACTCATTGTGCATAGTTTACAGTGAATTAACATTTGCAGGATTAGATCCCAGATTTGCACATCAAAATCTCAGGATTACAGACTTTGTAGTCATCATCAACTGATGTCTGTTCATTTGGAGATTTCTGTGAAGATAGAGTTCAGTCTGATGAGAAAAATACATGGATTCCAGTTTAGTTTGGTGACTTACATAGTCGTATTCATTTCATGTCATTCATTTCCTATAAATATTATTCAAATGTCTTCAGTAAACACTGCTTTTTAAATACATTAAACTTCGAATATTTAGATGGCTGCAGTTTCAAGAAATCTGCAGAGTGCCATAGAAAATACGCTTCTCAGAATCTGCTTTTATAGTGTGACTGTATATCTTAAATGGGGATACACTGTAAAAAAGGTTTTGATGACTTTTTTTTCTTTGCAGCTATGGTCAAGATGATAACAAATCTCCGCTGTGCCAGAGATCTACAGGAAATGAGAATTAAAAAGAAATATAGGCAAAATATTAGCTCACAACCAGGCAGTCTTTATGTCATTAAAACATCTGCAAGAAATAGAATCTCTCTGAAAACTGCAGTAGAAGAGAAATCTCCTGGTTTTTATTCAATGGAAGAGGTATATTGATAACTTCCTACTGTCTGTCGTTCCTGAGTTCTTGTTCCTTAAAACAACAAAAAAAACCCTCAGTACTTTTGAATAGATACATTCGTCAGTTTTGAGATAAGTATTTACAGTAGCTGATACAGCAGTTGCTACAGTTGTAAGTAGGTTTGTGTATCCACGGATTTAAATAAGGGTCACGAATGTCTCTGTAGTGTTATTATCAAACAACAAGAAGCATCAAACAAGGTAAAAATCCACCAATTATAGCTGCTATTGACTTTTAACCCACAGGAAGAACTGTTTTAGGATAACACATGGTTAAAATTTAAGCTTGGGAAGTCTATATCAAAAGCCTCTTGCTGTTGATACAGCGCAGGTACAAAGCCAATTAAACTTTTTTAAAGCATGTTCTGATGCTGTTCTGCTAAAACGGCTGCAAAGTGTTCTTCCATTCTCCTTGAATTACTTACGAAATGACAAGGTCAGACAAAAGCTGGCTCAAGCTCAAGGAAATATTCCATGTAAATTTATAGCATTTGCTCTAAAACTCCTCAGCGGAATTCTTACTGTATACTCATTATTCTTTCTTTTTCATCTAATTTTTTTCAGCTTTATACATACGGTGTTTCAACACATTGCATGCACGTTAACAGCACAAATGCAGAATCTTTCCAGTTTCTCATCAAAGACTTTTTCAGTAAGGAGTATTTATTAGCTGGAAATGGGATGCAGCTTGCTGATGGAGGATGGCTGATACCTACGGATGAGGGAAAAGCTGGAAAAAAGGAGTTTTACAGGTACTGTTACTTATGAACTTGAGATAAATGTCTTGCTTATTAGCTAGTAAGTCTCTTATCCCTTAGAATAAATCCAACGCAAGCACCTTTTAAATCCTCTGACTACTATTTTACTGTGCATTTTTAGTGTACCTCTGCTAGTGTAACTGAAGACATTGTAGGATTGTAAATTTAGTATTTAAACTAGTGCTAGGATTTAGCACTAGTAATGGTAGTATTTAAACTAGTGCTAGTTCCTAGGGTCAAAAGTCTCTGCTGCAAGAATGCAGGCAGGTATGCACATGCATGCTGCATACAAGAACAAAACTTCAGTATCGGATAATAACCAGATCAGGTTGTGCAATGTAACTTCCCCGTTTTCACTGTAATAAATAGATATTCTTTTGTTAATGTTGCCTATATACATACGTTAAATACAGTGCTAGGGAAAAATAAGCATGTAAAAACTTATGGTGGATTTTAAGTTAATATATTACCAATTTATCTGCAGAGCCCTTTGTGACACGCCTGGTGTGGATCCCAAGCTAATAACAGAGGCTTGGGTTTACAATCACTATAGGTGGATCGTATGGAAATTGGCAGCCATGGAAGTGTCTTTTCCACACGAATTTGCTAACAGATGTTTAACACCAGAAACTGTGCTGTTTCAGCTGAAATATAGGTAAGTATATAGCAGCATATTTAGAGTCGTTATTTGTGATACTTTATACTTTCTAGTTTATAATATTATCAAATAAGCACCTCTACTTTGCATGTACTATTTATCAGAATGGTTATATTGTTAAGCTTACACATATTGATATTAAAAATGCAATGTGTTATTTGCAGAAATTTAGGTAACTTTCATTTTGCTACCTAATCATGTAGACTGAGTAAGCAATGGTTTGCTATAATAGCTTTTTTAAGGAAAAACATCATCATGGATTTTGTTTACTTTAACAGAGTGTCACGGGTTCTCTTTTGTAGGTATGATTTGGAAGTAGATAAAAGTAAACGATCAGCAATCAAAAAAATAACAGAGAGAGATGATGCGGCAGGTAAAACACTTGTACTGTGTATTTCTAAAATCATATCACTAAATACTGCCGTATCTCCTAGCTGTAGCAACAGGAATGTGGAAGGTACAAAAGCAGCAGCAGTAATTGAAGTTACCGATGGCTGGTATGGCCTTCGAGCTCTTCTGGATCCACCTCTCAAAGCTTTCTTACATAGAGGAAGGCTGACTGTTGGTCAGAAGATCATAGTGCACGGGGCAGAACTTGTTGGCTCTCAAAATGGATGTACACCACTGGAAGCTCCCGATTCCCTTATGTTAAAGGTAAAACTAAATATTAGTTCAGTTTGATTGGATGTGACCAAGAGATATGATAAACAATATTTACTCAGAAAAGGTTTGTCAGGGCTTTATAAGCAGACGAAGTTTTGTCAAAGTTTAATAACCAGATTTGTAAGACGTGACATAAGGTAGCTGGCACTGTTCAAGTTTATGATTTAAAATTCTGCCAAGTTTTACTGTCTGTTTTGTTGATTACAGCTCCTTAATTTCATTAAGCGCAAAGTTACATGAAGTATTCATCATAGACAATAAGGAAGTTGGAGGGAGAATGGGGGAAAAAGGCAGGTTGCATGAGGGTTGGTTTGAACTTGGGTGGATCGATTTGTTTAAGGATGATTGAAGTGCTACATGAAGTTTCAGTGTAAAAAATTGGCTTCTCTGATACAAAGCAGTGGCTTGCCTCACAGGTGCCTGTTTCCTAGAATTTTAACTGCTCAAATTTTTAGTTCCTGCTTAAAATATATTCTTTAATGTGAAAAGAAACCTTGAAATTACAATGTAATATGTAAGGTGGAAAAATGAAATATTCTTAGTGAGGTCAGTGTGAAAATAGTTTTTCCTCTAGATATAATAATTGAATGTCTTTTTGACCTACCACTGACAGTTCAACATTTATTTGTTCAGATTTCAGCAAACAGCACTCGATGTGCACGATGGCATGCAAAACTAGGATTTCATCGGGATCCTAGACCTTTTCCTCTGCCTTTATCATCACTTTACAGTGAGGGTGGTGCTGTGGGGTGCATTGATGTAGTTATTCAAAGAACTTACCCTGTTCAGGTATGGTGCAAGTATTTTATGACTCTAACAAGGATTAAGAGATCAAAATTATTTTAGTTAATTGCTATATCATTGCTCAAATCAGATATATAGAGAGCTAAAAACCCAAGAAAAGATATAATTATATGTTAAATGAACAGGAGCAGTTCTTGCAGCGTGCATGTATTTAATATTTCAGGACTTGACTATCCTACTGTAAGAAGAATTTCAGTTTGAACTCAATATCTTCTGATTGGCTTTGCTTTCAGCTTCAAAAAAGCCAGAAATCATTGAATTTCAGTTCTGTAATCTAAAAAGCAGAGTAACTTTTAAAGGAGAAAAAAGCAAAAAAAGTTTCATCTCCAAGAAGAAGTGAAGCCCATTTTTTTTTCTATCGTTAATATACGTATCCCTGCAAAGAAGTTAAATATTTGTGTAACTGTTAGCAGAATGACTTTCTCTTACATGTAGCTGGCTGTATTACTAAGATCTATTATTTTAAAGTATTACTGAAAATACAGTGTGCTTATGGTGTAAAATAGATTGCAGATGTTTTAAATACCACTTGATATCCACATATTTTGAGTATGGTCAATTGTAACTACTTACTTCTAGAACAATACCACCTACAAAAAGAAACAATATTTTTTAGTAATCGATCCTCTTAATGTTAACATTTTAACCAGTATAAAGCTTTTTTGATTGCTTTCTTTCTAAAGTGTTGTATAACTGATGGTTGGTGTAGATTGAATTCTGCAAAGGTAATAGTAGTTTTTGGTATGGATCGTTATTTTGATATTTAGATAATGGAGGAAATTGCAGTACTTATTATGTGAGCTGCCAGGTAGAATTCACATTTATTTAGGTCTCAGAAAGGGGACTGTAATCTGTAACCACATCACAGTAACTGGCTCCCAGACTGGGGGGAAAGTAGTGTTTTGTATCTCACAGTATTGAGAGCTGATGTACTGACATAGATTTTTATTTTTTCGTAAAGAGGCTGAGAGTCTTACTCAAACATACCAAAATGGTAGGAAGACTTGGGCTATCTGTCTCCTCAAGAGGTCAAAGAGTGTGTGGATCTCAGTAGCGCTAATTAAACAGTTCAAACTGTGAATAGTGCAGGAAATACATGGCATGCAGTTAATGAAGCAGGCAGGGCCTATTTCAATAATTTACTGCCTCATAAGGATCAGTCCTTCAACCCTTCCATATCCTGCTCTTGCTATAGATTTGCTGCTTCTCTTTGCTAACCTGGAGCTCACCTGATCACATTGCTTAGCTAGTTTTAATTCATTAAATAAGAAGTAAGTAACTAATAATGATAATGAGAAAGAAAACCCAAACAACTAACCACTGTCTATTGAATTAACAAAATAATGTGTTTTTACATTATCAGACATGTGGTACAGCCAGTGCAAGGGAAAAGATGGGACTCTGCAGCAAAGGGGAAGGGAACACTTTCAGCAGCAGTGACCTCTTTGGCTCACCTGTCTCTTCAAACCAGACACTTATGGCATCAAGCAGGGCTGTTCTGGCAGGTTTATGAGTGAAGCTGTAGTCATATGGAACCATTTCAGGCAGGAAAAGTTTAAGAGAATCTGCAGAGCCACATCATAATTCTTTTACATTATCTCATCTAACATGTTAAAACAGTACATCACTGTGGAAAGAAATTAGTTAGAATGCAGTTCTGGTATACTTTTAAGCATTGAATTTGATAGTTTCTACCTTAATGTATAAGTGGGATCCAGCTGTCTTCTAAATCACGTCACCAGTACCTATTACTATAAGCTATGGTTTCTTCAGCCGTTAAATCATGCTGCTTTGACTACTGCTCCATTCTGTCTGTATATCTTTAAAGTGAAGCTTTACCAAACAATGCTGTGGAGTTTTGCTTTTTATCTATTATACTGAAAGACCTTATGATCTATTGCCTCTTCACTTTTTAAAGCATTTTTGCTAAACAGTGAGTATTAGAAGGAAGCTAGATGAGGTCAAAAATGAAAATAGGTCTATTTTTTGTTTGAATCTTCTTATTTCAGTGGGTGGAAAAGACATCAGCTGGTTCATACGTGTTTCGTAATAGCCGAGCTGAAGAAAGGGAAGCTGCCAAGCATGCAGAGGATCAACAAAAGAAACTGGAAGCTCTGTTTGCAAAAATCCAGGCAGAGTTTGAAAAGCGTGAAGGTAAAGCTTGCTTTGTTTCAGAACATGTAATAAGAACACAAAGTCTTTTATTGAAATGTTCAAAGAATCTGGCAGAAACTTGTCTGGTGATAGAGAAGCAAAGATAGAGCATTGGGTTGTTTTCTTTGTTATTTTTTGTGTTGTGTTGTTTCAGGTGTTTTACTTCCTGTGGATCAGGACCTTTCAGTGCAAAACCATTCCGTACTTATTTGCTTGGCTTTGCAGCTATCTAGGAGATTCTTCCTGAACTTGTTAGGCAGGCTACTAAAAAATTACCATTGAGATAATACTTAGGAAAGTGCTACAGAGTTGTAGAATTGGTAATTCTATTCTCTTCAAGATCTGACACTGTAATATTTCACTCAGACATGGGTGCTGCTCGGTATGGATCTCAATAGACCTGAACACCAAGACCAAACACTCAGCATCTTTCCTCACAAACATTACAGGACTGTGGAGATGCTGAGGTTAGTGGAGCTGCTAAATGGGACAGGAACCCTGGTGAAACAGGATATGGGAGAAGGCCAAGGTACCGAATACCTTTCTCACCTCAGCAATACCAGCCTTTGCAATCCCAGACCCTGGAGCAAGGAAGACACACCTTTGGTGGAAGGCAATAAAATTGGACGTATGTTAATCCATGATCAGTAATGGTATGCACCCACAAGTGCTGAAGGAGCTGGTTGACATCTGTGAGGTTGTTCTTGATCCTCTTTGATCATGGTGATTGGTAAAGGTGCCTCAAGACTGAAGGAAAACAAACGTGTCTTCCTTGTCTTCAGAAAGGACAGGAAGGAGGACCCAGACAACTAACTGTAGGCCTTACCATGATCCCTAGAAAGGTGATGGAACAACTAATCCTAGAAAGTATTTCTAGATATATGAAGGACAAGAAGGTGACTGGGAGTAGTCAGCAGGGATTCACTATGAGGAAGTCATGTTTGACTTCTGACAGTTTTCTGTGATCAAATTGCTGGCTTGGGTAGATGGGGGATAGCAGTGGATATTGTCTGCCTTGACTTCAGTGAAGTTTTTGACACTGTCTCCCTTAAGATACGCGTAGAGAAGCTGATGCAGCATGAGCTAGATGAGCTGTCAGGTGGACTGAAAACTGGCTGAGCAGTTGGGCCCAGAGGGCAGTGATCAGTGGCCCAGATCTAGTTGGAGACCAGTAACAAGCGGTGTACACCAGGGATCAACACTGGGTCCAGTTCTGTTTTAACGTCTTCATTAATTATCTGGATGATGGAGTAGAGTGTCCTTTGGGCAGGTTTGATGAGTGACTGATACACTAGAGGATTGTGCTGCCATCCGGAGGGACCTCAGCAGGCTGGAGAAATGGGGTGACAAGAACCTTGTGAAGTTCAACTAAGGGAAGTGCAAATCTGGCACCTGATGAGAAACAGACCCATGTGCCAGTTCAGCTTTGCAGAACACACCCTGATGGACAACGAGTTGAGGGCTGTTGACGGCAGGTCTAGGGAGGTGACCCTTCCCCTCTGTTTAGCACTGGTACCACCACATGTGGAGTCCTGTGTCCAATTCTAGGCTCCAAGTACAAGAGAGACATGGATATACTGGAGATTCCAACAAAGGGCCACAAAAATGCTTAAGGGACTGGAGCATCTGACTTAGGAGGAAAGACTGAGAGCATGGACCATTTATCCTGGAGAAGAGAAGGTTCAGGGGGATCTGATCAGTGCGCATAAATACCTGAAGGGAAGGTGCAAAGAGGACCAACCCTAAACTAAACAGGAATGAGGAAAGGTATTAACAATTCTTGTCACTCTGATTATGATTTCCAGATACCTTGATACTCTGGTCTGGGTTTGAGGAGGGTTTTTTCTTGGTTTTGTTTTGTTGGATTTTTTCCCCCCCCCCAGAAAATTCCATCACTAACTGTTGCCTATGCACTTCAAACTTCACAGGGTCATATCTAGAGCTACAAAATTAGTGGAAGGTCTAGAGAGGAAATTGTATGAGGAGCGGCTGGTTTGTTCAGCCTGGAGAAGAGGGGACTGAGGGGAACATGATAGCAGTTTACTGCTTCCTCACAAGCAAAAGAGGAAGAGTTGATTTCTCTGGTGACCAATGACAGAACCAGAGGAAATGACAGAAAGACGTTTAGGTTGGATATAAGGAAAAAGTTCTTAGTTCAGAGGGTGGTGGAGCACTGGAACAGGCTGCCAAGGGAAGCAGTCATGGCACCAAGCCTAACTATATTCAAGAGGCATTTGGACTTGGACACACAATATAGATTTTGGGGTTGTCCTGTGCAGGGATAAGCGTTGGACTCAAATGATCCTTGTGGTTCCCTTCCAACTCAGGTCATTCTGTGGTCTACAACCCAGACAGATCATAGATCTTTCTTGTCTCAGAACCTGGAATATCTCACAAGTAACAAGGAGGCAAGTAAAATCATACCCTATAGAATAAGACCAAAACCCATCCCAAACCTGAATTCTTAGTTGAAATCAGAGGTCACTTTATAATTCTTAACTTCACTGATGGAAACTTCCACATATCAGTCACCCCATTGTGCTGTTTTATGTTTGATTGGTCCTGGACTTTGAGTTGTTTTCTGTAATCAGCAGGGAGATAGCACAGACTATGAACAAAGTGTGAAAGATGTGTTACCACATATTGAGGCTGCCATGTTATATTTATCAGTTCTTTCAAGATGTGTGTGATCTTGGTGTCTTTGAGATTTTTCTGCTTTTCTGCTGTATGATGGGAAGTGTCAGACATAGAGAAAATATAGTCCAGTATTCAAGTTTTGAGGCAGCCAGTCAAGTCTCTCACCCTCTCCTAAGTGCAGACGTGGATACAGACTTCCCCAAAGATTGTGTAATATTCTAGTCAATGCTGTATTTAAGTTAATGAGATTTTATTTCTGCTTGCATTTTCCTAATATATTTTTTAATATATGTATATACACACACGTGCATATGTCAGCTCCTATATAGAAGCGGTTTGTATTTTTATTCTGCCAANGAAGCTGATGCAGCATGAGCTAGATGAGCTGTCAGGTGGACTGAAAACTGGCTGAGCAGTTGGGCCCAGAGGGCAGTGATCAGTGGCCCAGATCTAGTTGGAGACCAGTAACAAGCGGTGTACACCAGGGATCAACACTGGGTCCAGTTCTGTTTTAACGTCTTCATTAATTATCTGGATGATGGAGTAGAGTGTCCTTTGGGCAGGTTTGATGAGTGACTGATACACTAGAGGATTGTGCTGCCATCCGGAGGGACCTCAGCAGGCTGGAGAAATGGGGTGACAAGAACCTTGTGAAGTTCAACTAAGGGAAGTGCAAATCTGGCACCTGATGAGAAACAGACCCATGTGCCAGTTCAGCTTTGCAGAACACACCCTGATGGACAACGAGTTGAGGGCTGTTGACGGCAGGTCTAGGGAGGTGACCCTTCCCCTCTGTTTAGCACTGGTACCACCACATGTGGAGTCCTGTGTCCAATTCTAGGCTCCAAGTACAAGAGAGACATGGATATACTGGAGATTCCAACAAAGGGCCACAAAAATGCTTAAGGGACTGGAGCATCTGACTTAGGAGGAAAGACTGAGAGCATGGACCATTTATCCTGGAGAAGAGAAGGTTCAGGGGGATCTGATCAGTGCGCATAAATACCTGAAGGGAAGGTGCAAAGAGGACCAACCCTAAACTAAACAGGAATGAGGAAAGGTATTAACAATTCTTGTCACTCTGATTATGATTTCCAGATACCTTGATACTCTGGTCTGGGTTTGAGGAGGGTTTTTTCTTGGTTTTGTTTTGTTGGATTTTTTCCCCCCCCCCAGAAAATTCCATCACTAACTGTTGCCTATGCACTTCAAACTTCACAGGGTCATATCTAGAGCTACAAAATTAGTGGAAGGTCTAGAGAGGAAATTGTATGAGGAGCGGCTGGTTTGTTCAGCCTGGAGAAGAGGGGACTGAGGGGAACATGATAGCAGTTTACTGCTTCCTCACAAGCAAAAGAGGAAGAGTTGATTTCTCTGGTGACCAATGACAGAACCAGAGGAAATGACAGAAAGACGTTTAGGTTGGATATAAGGAAAAAGTTCTTAGTTCAGAGGGTGGTGGAGCACTGGAACAGGCTGCCAAGGGAAGCAGTCATGGCACCAAGCCTAACTATATTCAAGAGGCATTTGGACTTGGACACACAATATAGATTTTGGGGTTGTCCTGTGCAGGGATAAGCGTTGGACTCAAATGATCCTTGTGGTTCCCTTCCAACTCAGGTCATTCTGTGGTCTACAACCCAGACAGATCATAGATCTTTCTTGTCTCAGAACCTGGAATATCTCACAAGTAACAAGGAGGCAAGTAAAATCATACCCTATAGAATAAGACCAAAACCCATCCCAAACCTGAATTCTTAGTTGAAATCAGAGGTCACTTTATAATTCTTAACTTCACTGATGGAAACTTCCACATATCAGTCACCCCATTGTGCTGTTTTATGTTTGATTGGTCCTGGACTTTGAGTTGTTTTCTGTAATCAGCAGGGAGATAGCACAGACTATGAACAAAGTGTGAAAGATGTGTTACCACATATTGAGGCTGCCATGTTATATTTATCAGTTCTTTCAAGATGTGTGTGATCTTGGTGTCTTTGAGATTTTTCTGCTTTTCTGCTGTATGATGGGAAGTGTCAGACATAGAGAAAATATAGTCCAGTATTCAAGTTTTGAGGCAGCCAGTCAAGTCTCTCACCCTCTCCTAAGTGCAGACGTGGATACAGACTTCCCCAAAGATTGTGTAATATTCTAGTCAATGCTGTATTTAAGTTAATGAGATTTTATTTCTGCTTGCATTTTCCTAATATATTTTTTAATATATGTATATACACACACGTGCATATGTCAGCTCCTATATAGAAGCGGTTTGTATTTTTATTCTGCCAAAGCCTCAGTACTACCATGCTTCTTAAATTTTTTTTTTTTTTGCTTTTAAAATGTATTGGTTATCCTCAACACAACAGCTTTTTTTTTTCAACAGAGAGAACTAGCAGACGAACCCCAAGATCTCGCATAGTCACAAGACAGCAAATCCATAGTTTGCAAGATGGTGCAGAACTTTATGAAGCAATTCAGAATGCATCTGATCCTGGTTATATGGAGGTAACTGCAGAGCCTACTGGGCTAATTTTGAAAGGCGTCTGGAGTAGTTTACGATTCAGTGTCTCCTACTAAAATCAACCATTAAATTACTCTTTTTTTTTTTGCTGCCTTTTGAGATTTTCTACAGCACTTAATGCTAAATAAGAATAAAAATTTAAAAAAATATTTTAATGAAGGCTTGTTGAAATAGATTGATAATATCTTGGATTGCAAAGCAGAATGGTGTTTTCTCTTGATATAATAATCCAGGATATAGCACAATTAAAAGTTAATGTTACTCATAATTTTATTACTTTGCTTTGTTTTGCATATATGAAAACTAAATGCATCCCATAGGTCTTGATGTTGTCGCATGCTGTTCACTGAAGTGTTTGAACGATTATAGTGTCATTGTTCTCTTCATTCCCTGCCCCAATTCAATCACAACTTTTAAATCCTTATGCATTTATGTCCAGAGGAAGGGTACAAAGATTATCAGAGGCCTGGAGCACCTCTGCTATGAGGACAGGCTGAGAGAGTTGGGGTTGTTCAACCTGGAGAAGAGAAGGCACTGGGAGGTCCTTATACTGACCTTCTAGTACCTGAAGGGGGCTACAAGAAAGTTGGGGAGGGACTTTTTACAAGGACATGCAGTGATAGGACAAGGGCAAATGGCTTTAAAGTGGAGAGGATAGATTTAGATTAAACATTAGGAAGAAATTCTTCATGAGGGGGATGGTGAGGCACTGGCACAGGTTGCCCAGTGAAGTTGTGGGTGGCCCCTCCTTGGAAGTGTTCAAGGCCAGGTTGGACGGGGCCTTGGGCAGCCTGATCTAGTGGGACATGTCCATGCCCATGGCAGGGGGATTGGAAATAGATGACCTTTAAGGTTCCTTCCAACCCAAACCATTCTATAATTCTATGATTATTAATAAAGATGCAGGTGATTAGTCCCTGCCAGTTGTTAAAAATATGTGCCTTGCCTTTTGCAAGTCGGAGTCCTTGGCTGTCATAAAGCCACACAGTCTGTGACTCGTAAAATGTTTTGTAGTGCTACCTGTAAAAGCACCTGGATCTCAAAGGTGTGGTCAGAGGTGACGCTCCCGATGTATTTCAGTGTGAGTCGCTGTGTCATCTGAGAGGTAGGAGCCTGCTGAGAGGTGCAACTCTTCTTCTTACGGACTTTTTTTTTTCTCTAATATTTCTTGTGAAATAGGCAAATGTGCCTGTTATATAAAATACTGACCTTAGTTATGCACTCTAAAGCAGACATCTCGGTAATTATCATGTAAGAACTTGGGCAACAAAGCACCAGCTGAGTACTGGTCAAGACTGGTTACTCCTGCTGTGTTAACACACCTTATTTCAAGTCCTAGTAGTGTCTCAGTTGAACAATAAATTGCTCCTCAGAGATGAACACTTAAGAAAGAGGCTATCTAAGACCTTGACAGGATTTTTTTTTTCCTGTTAATAAAAAAGATACTGATTACATTTTCTTTTGGTTACAGGGATATCTCAGTGAAGACCAATTGAAAGCTTTGAATGCTTACAGGCAGTTGATGAATGATAGAAAGCAAACTCAAATACAGGAAGAATTCAAGAAGGCTTTAGAATCAGCAGAAGAGGGAGAAAATGGTTGTTCCAAAAGAGATGTATCTACTGTATGGAAATTACGTGTGGTAGACTACAGAGAGCAACAAAAACTTAAAGGTTAGCATTTGGAAACTAAAAACTTTTATCTAAGCATGGTAACTAACCAGTACAGCAGGTGGAAATGAAGAGTTTCCCAGCAGTATTCTAGCTTGCATGTTAATTTTTCCAGTTTCATTTGGTTTTTCAGTTCAGGACTTCTGGATGCGAATGAGTGTTTTGGATTTATTTTGTTTAAAAGCCTTCAAAATAGTATTGCACGGCTAATTTTCTTTAAATCTGTTATTGTTAGGAGTGATACTGAGTATCTGGCGTCCCTTGCCAGATGTTTGTTCATTGTTAAAGGAAGGCAGTCGATACAGAATCTACCAGTTGTGTACGTCACAGTCCAAAGGAAGATCAGACTCAACTAACATACAATTAACAGCAACAAAGAAAACTCAGTATCTACAATTATCAGTAAGTGCTTTAACTCCATAAAGGTGTACCATTAAAATATATCACAGTCTGTGTAAGTGTTGTAGTTACATAAAGATTTTGTGTTTCTTCAGGTATCACAGGAGATGCTGATACAGATTTTCTCTCCAAGAAAGGTTCTAAAATTCACCAGTTTGTCAGATCCTTCTTTTCAGCCACCGTGTGCTGAAGTTGATTTAGTTGGAGTTGTAGTTTCTATTAGCAGAACAGGTACGTTGCAGACCACATTCATCTCCTCCCACTGAGTAAGCACTAATTTTTTTATTTCAAAAGTCAAAGTGATCGCAGTATTGTACCTGCATCTCAGGCCTGTGAAAACCTACTAATACAGTCCATCATTGTGACATACTAGCAGATACTCTGTCTTTCTTAAGAAAAACTGTCTTCACTTACTAGCTCAGAAAGAATTTAGTAAAGGAGGATCTAAGATCAAGAGAAGCTTTCCTTTTTTTTTTCCGTAAAAAGTGGATGGAAGTTCTCAAGTCTGTGTTCAGCATCTGCAGAAGCAGCATCATGCATGTACTCGAGCACCCTCTTTTTTGTAGTGTCATGGAACAAGAAGAGCCCAGGCACATGCATAAGGACAGTGGATAATCTGCTGAATAAAAAGGAAAGTACTGTGAGAGTATTTTTTTTTAAGCACTGAAACACAGAGTTTGAGTTGTTTTCTGTAATCAGTAGGGAGAGAGCATAGGATATGAAACATATAAATCAATGATCTGTTACCATACAGACAGGCAATCATGTTATATTTATAAATTCTCTTTCAAGATGTGCGTGACTCTTCCTAGATACAAGTTGCTGCAGTCAACCTTTACTTCAAAGTTTAAGGTTTCATTCAGATTTTTTTCTTGCTTTTAGGTTTCACCACTCTGGTGTACTTATCTGATGAAAGTTATAATTTGGTGGCAGTAAAGGTCTGGACGGATCTTAGACACTTTGCTATTGAAGATGTAGTTGTCTGCTGTTCATTCATTTCTGCAAGCAACCTTCAGTGGAAATCTGAATTCAGATCAGAAATTCCTGTACTGTTGGCTGGAGACCTTTCTGTATTTTCAGCCAGTCCAAAGGAAAACCATCTTCAAGAGAAGCTTAATGAATTGAGAAGTATAATACAGGTAAATCTGTAGTTTTTTCATTTAATAATTAATTTTAGAATGTTTCATGGCATTCTTCACCAAAAAACCTTCTAGTAGTAATAAATCTTTAAAACAAGTAATGCACATAATGTTAAACTTGAGGGGATTTTCTGGAAGACGGAGTAAGGTGTTATTGCACTTTTCCTGGAGAACTTTCCATATCACCTGTTGAATGTCTTTCCATTTTTATTTTAAATTCAGTCTAACCAACACTGTCTTTAGGATGTGTCACAGAATATCCTCCAGCCAAAAAAAAATATTGTACCTATCAATGTTGAATCTGTTGTGGACAGTTCAGTTCTAGCCTTTGTAAAGCTGAAATTTGCTGTCTTGCTCAGTTGAACATATGCAGTATCAGATTGTTGGTTTTGTTTGTTTAGTTATTATTTCCATTTTCTAGCTGTGCTACATAGCATGTCTTGGTCATGCATTCTCACTTTGTACTGAAAAATAATTTTAAATACAAAAGGTTTTTCCTTGTTAACAATAAAAGGAAGGTATGGTATTGCCCTCCCTGGAAAGTGCAGCAGTCTTCTCAGCCATTGGTTTGATGTAAAATAAACTCCTAGTGGGATTATGATGAGGAAAAGTCCTAAATACTTTGTAAGTATATAGTAGTTAAACAATTTGAAAAAGAACAATTCTGCATTGTAATCTGTTCTCCTTTACAGAATGTGGCCTCCTTTTGCTCTGATGCAGAAAGTAAATTGAGGAATTTGCTACGAAGAAATCTCTCACTTCCACCCAGTTTAAGTAAAAGATGTGGATTGGAATGCCCCTCTCCTTCCTGCACTTCAGCTCTTTATGCAGAGGATAAAAGCCTGGTAAGCTTCTGGTGATTCATATTGCATCTGGCAGCACATACAGTGAAGATGCAAGCATGTTTTATACTGGTAGCTATGGCGAATGGTCTCACCTCTCAGCCCACTCCATAGGTTCTTTTCAGTGCAGTGCAAGCTGATGAGAAGCATTTCATTTTTTGGGGTTTAGGATTATTTCCCAGGAGGACCTGTGAGACTATTCCTCCTCTAAGCAGTAGATGGAAACTTCCCCTTGTGGCCTATGTTTTCACAGCATACTATACTCATATAAAATCCAGAGTATTTAAAATCAGTCATCTTTTCCCTATAGCTAATTTATTGCTTCCTCGGTCCCATTGTGAAGATTATCTGATATCGATGTCACTAGAAGGAAAAGTCTTGATCTGTAGATTTTTCTTTCGTGGCATTCGTCAGTTTCTACCCTTGCTTAGAGAATTTACCTCTTGGTCTTTTTTTTCCTAGATATTGTTCACTATGTCCAGGATTTAAAAGGGAAGAGTTATCACCTACTAAATATTTACATTTTGTAACAGTCTTGACCAAAATTGACTTAAAAGGTGCAGTCTCCCACAAGGGCTGCTGGTGCCAGTTGTACCTGATGTGGAGTACTGAGTGCAAGCAGAACAAAAATTTTACCTGCCAGTGGCTGTGAAGGAGGTGGGAACACCCTGTTGTGAGATCAGTTCTTGGGGACTGAATTCAAGCATTTGAGCTTTATAAGGCATCTTTTTCTATTTCAGAGTGCTAATAACTAATTCTGTAGGTTTAGCTTATATCAGTTTATTAAATGTATTAACTAAGTTGTAACAAAGGAGATGTTAAAGGCATGCTTAAGCTAAGCATGAATGATTTGCTTTGTAGCATCTATTCTGTGTGTATTGTTATTTTTAGGTCCTTTCGTCTATATTCCATCCCTTTTTTATTCCAACTTTTTTCCTTGTCTTTTCCTGTGTAACAACCTGTGGAGGATACATCCAGTGCAGTGGAATACCAGCCCCTTTTCTTGGGTGCTTTGATTTCTTACCATCTGGCACAGAAAACATCCTGTATGTTTGGTGTAGATCTCAGAAACAGAATGTGAATGTGCAGTCTTAATGTACATGTAAATAATGATGTATTGGGCATCAGCACTTGAAAACATTTAGTCTCCATCAGAAGACATCAAACTGAAGTTAAATGGTGCAGGCATGATGATGTAGCAGTTTTGTTTCAGGGGTTTTTTCTGCCCTGTTTTGTGGAAGTAATTGGGGAAGGTCATGAAATGGGACATTCTATTCAATATAAAACTTTTCTTTTTAACTAGATCTCCTCTCCTAAAATTGAAATAAAGCATCCAAGCCCTTTGTCAACTAGCACACCGAATATGAAACTTGTTGCACAAGGGTCAGCAAAAACGCCTTCATCTGCTACAGTTGGTGAAGATGATCTCAGAAACAGCAAAAAGAGAAAAGCGATGGATTTCCTCAGCTGCATACCTGCCCCTCCACCACTGACACCAATCTGTTCAGTAATTTCTCCATCCTTAAAAAAAGCATTTCAGCCTCCACGAAGTTTGGGTTTACAGCGTAGCAACTCATCAAAAGAAACAAATCAGAATGTTGGTTATGTCACCTGCTGTAGAAAACTGAGAGAAACTGTCCATCTTCCTGAGAATGACCTCGTTGCTGATGAAGAACTTGCAATGATTAATACGCAAGCACTCATGAATAATGTACCTGATGATCTTTCACACAAAAATAGTTCCAGGTCTACCAAGGAAGCAACTAGCTCATCAAAAAGTGGTTCTGGAGTAGCTGAGACTCTTCAGAAAGACACAGAAGAACCTGAGACATTGTTAGCAACCCGCAGAATACTACGAAGACAAAAACCACGAAAAGACTACTGAATGTGCATATGTACAGTATTGTATATATTTCAAATTCCAATTATTTTTACACTTTGTACATTAAGTCCTGATTGTATTTAATAAAGCTATGTTCCAAAACCAAGGGCTCATGAAATGACGTTTCACCTGCAAAATAATTCGGAGTAATTATACATGTCTTACACAAACATCTCCTGTCCAGTAGCATCAGTGTGGCTGAAGGTTTGATTACATTTTATAAGCCACTGCTTTGATTCTGATATATTCTTAAATTAGGGCAAGATCTCTGTTTCAGTCTAAAGCAGTCAGCTCTGATACCCTCTGTACTATTAAAAGAGTTGTTTGACTGGCAGAAAACTGTTTATTTTGCTTGACTTTTAAGTTTGTTGTTAACAAACATAACACTAATTCTGAAATTTTGCTCGCTAATTCTACCATAGTTCTTGAGCTTTTCCCCTTACGCTTCCCATACAGTGCCAAGTTTGAAAGAGCAGCTATGATTATTTGATGCATATTAAAACTCCATGCAAAGGTATTAATGACCTTGGGTCAGTGTTTCTGAGCTACTCCTTAAAGAAGCACTTGAGGCCACTGCATCATGAAAGATGAACAGATCTTTCTTTGACTTTGTCACAAGGTCTTTCTGCTGGGAGTGAGTTAGTACTTGAATTCATATCTTTGTTCTCAGTTGCAACAGGTGAAGCTTCTCAGAATTGGAGGGAAACAGTCCTACTACATCAGCTACCAGTTCCATGTTTTAGTTTGTTGGCAGGCTGCCCTTTGCCCTGCTCCTTCATGCCAGGCATAGATCAAAGCAGAGAGGAGGCTTCAGAACTGAGACCACCAGGTTCCACTCGGCAGCCTTTCAGGGCTCCTGTGCCCTTTACTTGGCTCAAGTGCTGAACTGGGGGTGGCTCCTGTCACCAAGCTGGATGTTAAAGCAGGACTGGAGAATGGTAATGGGTTGACTTCATCTTGGTGATAGTGCTATAAACCTGTGCAATACTGCAGAGCCAGGTTCCCTGGGCCCTGTAGTTCACATTTACAATGATACATCTTTAAATGCAGCTTGAGTAAAACATGCAACTTAGCCCATACATCTACTGTGTCCCAAAGACAGTTTGGCTTTTGCCCAGAAACAGCGTGTTTCTTTATACCTCTTCTACTTCTCTCTGCTCTATTGCTAGATGAATAGTAGCTGTACCCCCACTTCTTATAGGACAGTGTGAGATATCTTCATTTCCTACTGCAAAATAACTCATTACTGTCCTGTTCCACAAGCAGTGCCTAATAATCCATATCTACTTTAAAAAATTGCCATCACAAATACTTTTTAAAGCTGTCACAAGGCTTCTTGATGAGGACATAATCAGCAGTATTTAACAACATGGATAGAACTACTGCAGGATAACTTCTTACTCATTAATCAGTCAGTGGTTTCTCAGCACTTTGTGGTGGGTGTAGTTGACTTTCCTCTTTCAAGAACATTTATTTCTCCTTAAGTTGTTATTTTGTACTTCTGAGTTTGTGTATCAGCGACTCGGAGCTGCTCCTGTACCCTGTTCCTACTTAAGAAGTTAACAGGCACCAGCCTAATGCTCGTGTTGCCTTTTAGAAGCATTGGTGTGCAGACTGATCTCAGTATCAGTTGAACTGCTGTGTCTTGTTAGGCTAAAGGGCTCAGTTTGGTGTGTTAAAACGTTTTCCTTCCAACCTGGAGAAGGTGTTTGGCAGGACCTGTATAAATCCAGACAGCAGAGGTAGAGACAGCAAACAGCATCGAATCTTGATCCATTAGAGCTACCTTTCCCACCATTCACTTTGTCTCTTTTAAAGCTGTGCTCTAGGCAAGGCAGTGGGAAAATAAAAAAGGTAAATACAGTCAGATATAGAGTATTAAAATGGTAAGGAAAGGACAACTGTATGGAGATGAAATCTGCCACATGGCAAAAGAAAAAAATTAGAGCCATATCTTGTCTGTTAGTGACAGAGTGTGATGTAGGGGAAAAAAATCAAAACTAAAGTGTGTGTCACAGCCAGTAAATTTCACTGTAAGCTTGAATGTAGGAAGAGGGATGAGAGCGAGACTGTACTGGGATAGTGGTCTTATCAGTCTTGTAGAAAGACCTGCAAGATCATAACCCAGTGACATTTAAGGATTTTTAAGAAATAAAAGTAATTTAGAAATGTAGTAGAAAAAAAAAAAAGAATAAAAATAGTTCAGAATAAAAAGTTAACACTAGAGACTTTTACACCCTGACAATTAAAACACACTGAGGAATCCATCTCTTCAGCTACATGGCATGATGCTTGTACCTGTCACGCAATGAGGTCTTCTCATTGAGGGCAGCTGCATTAGGTACCCATGAAGTAAGCTGCATTTGATCCACTGAAGCTTCTCTGGTCTCTGCTTGGTTTTTCAGTCTGAAGAACATTGTGGAAGGTTACATTGTGCTCCTGTTGTTCTTTCATCCATTGTATCATTTGTTGAGGGACACAATGACTATTTCTTCCCTAGAGTCAACTTCACTGAAAATAAAAGTATTTATCTGCCCATGTGTTAGAGGTTCTCTTAAGCTTGCTAAGGTTCCTGATATGTTCAGGATAGCAGTTCATAGCTCAGGATAGCCAGCTCTCTCCTCTCCACAACCTCCTTTCAGGTAGTTATAGAGAGCAATGAGGTCTCCTCTCAGCCTCTTCTGCTCCAGGCTAAACACCCCCAGCTCTCTCAGCTGTTCCTCATAAGGCCTGTTCTCCAGCCCCTTCACCAGCTTCTTCTCTGGACTTTCTCCAGAGCCTCAACATCCTTCTTATGGTGAGGGGCCCAGAACTGAGCACAGTTCAAATCCTGCGTTACTCAGCCTTTTTTACCCCCTGGTGGAATTAAGGTGTCAGTAACCCATCAGGCTCCAGCTGCAGCATCTCACTTGCGAAGCAGACACGAGGTCCTCCAGCAACCAGTGCCCTGCACACGACAACTTGTGCCTGGGACCAGCAACTTTATGACCAGTAAAGACACAACATGGAACCAGAGTGGGAGCAACCTTCAGCTGTCCCAGAATAATTTGCCAAAGAGCTGCTCCAAAGTGAGTGTACAGGAATTAGCTTCGCAGTCCTGCTGCAAAGCTGAGTTGGTTTTAAAAAAATCATTAAAACAAAATACCAGTTACTGAGTAACTTGGCCTGCAATGAACGATTACTGGTAACATCTGCTGCTGTGGTGATGCCCTTCAAATAGCTCCCAGCTGGTCAAGCAAGAGCTGACACATGCAGGTGGCTGCTAAGGGGGCTGGTCCTGCCGACCTCCAACCTCAAGTCACCCCGGGCATCTGCCATGTCCTGCCCAGTCCTGAAGCTGTGAGTGCTCTGGGCCACAGTCCTCTGCTGTTTGTCTCTGTCACACATGGAAAGGAGCGATACTGACTTTCACTAGAGCTCCTAGCCAGTACAAACCCAATAATCAGAACAACATTCCCATGCCCTGTTTTCTTGCAATAACAAAAAAAGTTTGCTCATATTAGCTTCTGGATCTAGTAGGTGGGAGTGCACTTGCCCCTGTAACAGTTTACAGCTATAAAATTATCCAGGAAGGCTTTGATATAATGATTAACCCTGCAACCAGTAACCACACTGACATACCCAGAGCTGTATTTGGCTGCCTCTACATCCTACCATATTGTGCAAAGTTGGTACATTCACTGTATCCTTTTGTGTATGCGAAGTAAGCTGTTCAGATCTTCTAGAACAGTTTCTTGAGCACACCTAATGTAGCATCCCACCCTGCTATGGCAAGACAACCTTTGTTATGGTTAGATTTTATAAAAACAGAAGTCTGAATACTGTCTGCAGTGCTCAGACGTGGTTTTGTGCCCAAATGTAGAGAGTTCTGCTCAAAATACAGAATGAAAATCAGGCTTCCTGCCCCAAGACACTTGCAGTATAAATACCCACTTGGGGGGGTTGCTGTCCTAGTGCCTGACTCACTTCAGCACCATCAGGCTCTCTCAGGGCTGAATTCACTGCAGAGCAGGTACTGTGTAATAGGAATTTTCCACCACAATCCTCCTGTTGTCCTTTACTAGGTTAATTTACTAGGGTATATGAAGAAGAGGGCTGACCTTTCTCAGAGCGCATAAATAAAATAAGCAGCCCTCTGCTGTGTCAAAGAAGAAAAACTATGTACCTTGTCAGTTCTTGAACACTGAACTTCCAGAGTGTATCTGTTACTTGGAATATATAACTTCATATCTATTTTCACATGCCTGAAATGGAAGATTTAGACATATGGAAGATTTAGACATATGTTTGCTGAGCTCAGGAGCAGCCAGTCTTACAGACCCCCTGAGATTTTATCTGCCACAAATACCAGGAGCCAGAAAGGAGAAGATAACCAGGACTCCCATCAAGGCGCTCATCTAAGTCCCAGCCAGTTCATTTCCTTCTGTATTAAAGGACTTGGGTCTCCCAGCACAACTTCCCTTAGCGATGCCCCCAGTGCCTATCCCCATGGCAATGGCATCCTGGCACTTGAACTCTGCAAGTCACAGATACCTCAAGAACCATGAGTTGGCCACACCAACCTAGGTAACCTGGGAGTGTGAGGTCAAAATCTGTCAGTCATGCTATTTTCAGCCATTGTCTATGAGCCTCGGTAGTTTTCAAGGTCAAGCAAAATTTGTGTGTGTGTGTTTATTCACACACAAACATACGTGTACATATACATGTACATAAATAATATAGTTGTTGACTGCTTTGGGGATTGCTGTGGGGTTTGCTTGGGTAATCTGATCTAGTGGGATGTCCCTGCCCATGTCAAGGGAGTTGAAACTAGATGATCTTTAAGGTCCCTTCCAACCCTAACTGTTTTATGATTCTATGAAAGGAGGCAGAGGAATCTGTTGGCTTTTTCGCACCTTGTCCACCTCTGCCTGTGCTCCCTCACTTGCTTCATGGTCACATAAAAGCATTCACAGCTTCTGATACAAGGGTGGCATGCCAGGCTTTCCAGCACCGCTATTAATTCCTGCCTCATTTGTGCCCCCATATAAGCAATACTTCAACTCAAATTTCTAACAAACAAGGCTGTAACCCAAGAACAGAAGCACGAGTACAGCATTAGCAGACAGGCTACATTATAAAACTGTACCAAAACCATTGCCATCTCTGCCAGAATTCCAATACCAGATAACAATGCATCTTTGAAGATTATCTATAGTGTATTTTTCACAAGTCATGAACTAAAATTTTAAGTCATATCTTGATATATTTGTCAACAGAGTTTGACAACTGCTCACTACTGGGGAAGGGGATGACATACTGATTGCTGAGAAGTAGCAGAGCAAGTTCAAAGACTCTTAATCTTTTTGAGTAATTTTGCTTCCACTGAGTTATAGCTGACTACATAAAGTGACTACCCTGGCACTTCTCCCCTACTTCTCAGTCATTAACTATAATTAGAGGAGTAAGGGAAAACGGAGTAATTCCTTTTAGAGATGTTAGGAACCATTTCAGTCTGATCACCTCTTAAATGTCCTAGTTGAGCATACAGAAGCAATAAATTAGAGCTTTCGGTACCATTACCACATACGGCTTCATTTCCCAAGCATGGACATTGGTGTTATGAATAATAACTGGGCTTTTCCCATTCTTCATTGTCTTGTGTGCTGTAACACATGAAATAAAGCTAAAATGTATTAAATAACAGACCAAGCCACATCTTACTAGCCTCAAAGCATCCTCTCTTTGCCCACTGCCAGCATGCTTGGCTCCTCACAAGGCTGGGGTTTGTAGCTACCACCCACAGGGGAGTTGTCTGGGCTGGACTGGAATATATATTCTGGAGTTTGTATGCAGAGCTACTTCCGCTCTTCATAGGCCTTTATCTTTGGGTATTACTGCAATTGTACCATGTTCCCAACACAAGGCAGCGGGGGCAGCAACAGGCTGCAGACTTACAAGCTCCAATGTAGTGTTACTGGGTCCAAGACGTCACAGGTTTCAGGGAACTTCAGCCACAGCATTGCCAAGCCTGCTCTCAGTAGGGACATTTGTTCTCCTGCCACTAGGGCCAGACAACTCGTGGCAGACTGTCAGCTGGGCTGTGTATGCAGACATACAAACTCACTTGAGTAAATTCTGTGGGCTGGAGCTCTCTGCTGCCGGCTCCATAGGGGAACAAGGGGCTGGCTCCAGGGGAGGATACACGTGGATGCAGGAGATGTGGTAGGTGTTCTCCGTGATCTCCTCCTTGTTCATGTCCACGAAGTCCTGCTGGCTGCAGATGGTACAGGTGCTGTCACAGAGATGCTTGCTGGGCACCTGGAGGCACTGTAGAAGGGAGTGAGGGCAGAGCAGAGGGAGAGTGGTGACAGCAGTGAGGTGGGGACATGTGTCTCATGCCTGCTTAGTCATGATTAAGCTTTAAGGGAGGCTGAGGTCAGTGCCCAAGGAGTCTAGCCTCAACCGTTTGGGACTAAAAACCTTGCTACAGGTCCGGCTGCAGGATCCCCACCCCTCGATGACTGTACATCACCTCTAATGCTGCAGAGCAGGCAGGAGGGAATGGATCCATGGCTAGGAGGGAGCTGGACTCAGGAACTGGATTCAGGAACACGCAGATCTGGGGTTAGGAACAACCAGACAGAAGAGATATCGGCCCTCGCAGAAGTGAGGGAGAGACCCTCATGAGCTTTCAATTTTATACCAAATATGACACATATTGGATGGAATATGCTTATGGTCGGTTTAGGGTCATGTGCTCCGTTCACCCCTCCTCACAGGTGCGTTTCCGTTCTGCCAGCTGGAGAATGGCCTTGGTTAACTGTAAGCATTGGCCTTTTTGCACACCAGTGCCCGGTGTTATCACTTTCAGAGAAGAACTGTCTCAAAAACATGCAGTTAGCTTTCAGAGAATGAAGTTAGTTACAGCAACTGAGTCACAGAACTGACTCTAATTAAGTTCAAACCACAACACCAGGGATGGGGCATCTTCCATCTCTCTGGGCAACCAGTGCCAGCGCTTCACCAACCTCAATGTATAAAGAGTTCTTCCATATATCTAGCCTGAATCTCCCCTCTTGTAGTTAAAATCGACCATCTCCCTTGTCTTTTAGCAACAGACCCTTCTAAAATGTTTGTCCCTGTATCTAGGGTCAAAATTTCATCGGCAGTTCTCCTCCTGGAAATTTTCCTGTCACAAAGGACTTGAAACTCCCTCTTGTCCTGTCCTCTGTCACTTGGGAGAAGAGGCCAGCACCCTCCTCTCCACAACCTCCTTTCAGGTAGTTGTAGAGAGCAATAAGGTCTCATAAGCTGCAAAACAACTTTTTCTCCATGGCTTATCTAACTGAACAACAGTAAGGAAAAACATGCCTCTAGGTTATCGACAAAAAAATAGACACACAGACAGAAAAGGTTTAATTCTGTCCTCCCTAGTTCTGCCCTAACTGTTTACTTATTAGTTTTATCCTAATTAACCTGCTAGCAGCAATTCTTCACTAGGATTGCATGTAGCACTTAGCTGAACAAAGGTCAGCTTCTGCCTTTGTTCTGCTTCCCCTGTAAGTACTACCATCTGCTGATTAATTAATATCATTTCATGTTAGCAACCTCCACAGAAAGCAGAGACTTACTGCTGACAGACCAGCCAGGGCTGTCTCCACAGTGTTGGGCTTTGCCACTAAATGATGTACCATTTACCACCTTTAAGTCATTATCTTCTAGATCCAAAGAGATATTTCAATTACATAATTACTGCTGGGTGAACATATCTAACAAAAATCATATTGCAAACTGGTGGCAAGCAGTCAAACTATTTTTGCTTTTATTTTGGGCAAAGAATTCTTATCATGAAAAGCACAGAAGCACCTAATGCTTATCCAATTACTCATGTGCTGATACACTAATATATTCAGCTCTCACTATAACTCAGCACTTCACCTTTCCCACTGCTTTACCCATCAGCATTGCAACATCTTCTCTAAAAAAATTACTCTGCTGAAATATGCCACCCTTTTAACTAATAATACCCACAGAAAATTGTACATAATAATAAAAGATCTCAAGATTATCATTTTCTTGCTTAATGCTTCCTTTAAAAATAATCTGTTACTGCAAAATTTTAAAATTATTTTCTTAGCGTATACCTTATTAAAATGTTTATATATATATATACACACACACACACACACACATTTTTATATTAACCCTTGAAGTTATCCAAGTATGTGATTATCTGCAAACTCAGCCTACTATCCTCATCTCATTTGTAACTAAAGTAGATAAAACTTGTGCCTCAAAGTACAAAAAATGTGGGACAAAGTACTATGAACTGTGAATTACTGCCACATTTGTTATATTCAAAGCAAATGATGCAACAGCAACATAAGAAAACATTATGTGCGAGAAAGATAATGTTTTACCTTCTGCTTACTTTGCCATTTTAACATTTGGCTTTCAAAAAAAACCTAACAGGCACTAAAATTTACAACCATTTTCTGAAATGTTTTTTCTCTCATAAAGTTGACAAAACATTTGGTTTCTTCTGTCCCTTATCATTTCAAAGGGCACAGAAACCTCTTTATTACGTTCACTGAGACACAAACCTTCTACAATCTACACAAAAGTAGAAGCTGGTTTAGAACATCTGGTCTTACAATACCATATCAGGCTCCTAATCACTACAAATACTAAAAATACCTCTATTCTACAAAATATGCACCAGCTATGCAAAATGGGAGGACTTGTAACCATGTTATTCATTAATAAATTTTGAGCGGCACTGTAAAATAAAATTACCCATTGCTTTTAGAACAGTAAGTGTAAAGCATACTAGGGAGGAAAAGAAAAATGAAAGCTGTTTGCAAGACCAAAGAGTAAATATGAGCTATGTTTGCATGTTTTAAGAAAAGCCATGGACTTGAAGTGCTGCACTCTGATAAACATTATCTGCCAACGGTTCAGTATTCATTTGCTTGCTTGGGACATATAATAGCATCGTGCTACAGCTCTCTATCTTGCAGTAGATACAAAATACATTATGCTCTGTATCTTGCTAAAGAAAAGTCTGCTGCTGTTTCAGAAAATAAGAAGGTAAGAAAATATGAAAGGTAAGAAAATAAGAGAACAGGGATATTTCCTCTGCTTGTAATAGATCTTCCAAACCCTGCCCCCATACCCTTTTCCCAAGCAAAACAGATTCTCACCCTAGCTGCTGTATCTCATGTGACTGGCTGTTGAGGAAAACAAGCTTTCAGATATTCCTACTCTTGTTCTGATCTAACAGAATGGCAGCAAACTTCATGTGTCCCTCAGCAGGACCTGGGAACCGATGAAGCCCTCAGAAACATCAGGCTGGGTAGAGGAGAAGTGTCACTGTCAGCCCTTGTTGGAGCACACTCATCTGCGGGCTCACCCTGGTCAGGTTTGTGATGTTTTTGGTCCCCTTTTTTCTAAATAGCATCTTCAGTGTTTGCAAAATAAATGAAATTCTGATATTGAGACCAGTAAGCAGATTGGAAGAAACATTTTCAGTGCTCAGAAGGCAACAGAATGGTATGTTGAGTGGATCTTAGAGTCAGTAAATTCTCAAGGTACTTCCAATGTACTGGAGATCAGAACATGTATGGACACCACATGCCGCCTCTTTTTCTGGTCACTGTTCCTAACACAAAGCGTTCCTGTGGCATTTAAAAGCCTTCAGTTTCAGTGGAAAATCAGGACTATGAGATATGGAGTACATGTTCAGCACTATCAGTTGCCCAGTGTGTTCTACAATAACAACTCATAGTGCCCTGAGGACTTTGCCCTGGCAGCATCCTGCTAGCTTGTCACTGCGCTGCTGGCAGAGCCTGTGCAAGCCTTTATGTCTCACCTGTGGGGGCTGGAGCAGCAGTTGTATTTTCACAGAAACACAGAATCACTGGGTTGGAAAGGACCCACTGGATCATCAAGTCCAACAATTCATTCCTGTTGATCGCTAAACCATGCCCCTTAGCACCTCGTCTACCCGTGCCTTAAACCCCTCCAAGGATGGTGACTCAACCACCTCCCTGAGCAGACTGTTCCAGTGCCCAATGACCCTTTCTGTGAAATATTTTTTCCCAATGTCCAGCCTGAACCTCCCCTGGCAGAGCTTGAGGCCATTCCCTCTTGTCCTGTCCCCTATCACTTGGAAGAAGAGGTCAGCTCCCTCCTCTCCACAACCTCCTTTCAGGTAGTTGTAGAGAGCAACAAGGTCTCCTCTCAGCCTCCTCTTCTCCAGGCTAGACAACCCCANGCCAACCAGCACCCCCAGGTCCTTCTCCTCGAAGCAGATTTGCAGCCAGACTTCCCCTAGTCTGTAAAGCAACAGGCTGCGTGTCATACTGGATAAACATATTTAGAATAATCACCCGAAGGGGTTTTATACAAAGGTAAATGTTTACAATGTGTTGCCATCTGGAAGCAGGAACTGCAGAGTTAGAAGTCCATGAAGACTGTCTGAGCTGCAGCTCTGCAGCAGGGTCAGGGTGCTGGTAACAGGATAGTTGGCAGTGCTGGGACAAACTGGGCAAACATGGCAGAGAGAACTGGAGGAGAGACAAGTTACACCAAGCAGTGATAACTCAGTGCCAATGCATTTTTTCCCTTCTGTTCTGGAAGATCACTCCCTCTGTGCTTCATAAGGGCACACAAGAACAAACCCATTTCAAGCTATAAATCAAAAGCAGTGGCTGAAAAGTTACATGTTTGATCACGTCCAGCCTCATACTTGAGAAAAACTGCTAGAAAGGGTTACATGCTACCTCAGTTATGCATCACAGCAATATATTGTAGAAGAGCTGGAAACGCAGCTACCATGCAATAAAGGGTCTGCTGGGGAAGCAGGTGTGAGCTTGTACTTGTATGTGGCTCATTCCATTTTCTTAGACATTTTCAGAAGCTATGGCTGCTACTGCACCTCATAACTGTTTTCTTAGCCATTGCCCAGGTCTGATCATGCAATCTGCAGTGTGAATTCAGAGGAATGCTTTCAGGTGTTACACCTGCCTGATGGAGGCTATTGGAGATGCAGCTCCCATCTGCCCCTCTTCTGCAAGGTTCTGCTGGTTGTGGACTGCTAGAAGCAAATGGTTAGGGTCGCCTAAAATAGGTGGTCCAGAGCAGTGTATCCTTAACAGTGAAGCAATTGGAAAGGTTTGGAGTTCGGTGGTGAGCAGACCAACTTCTTGCTCTGCCTTGACTATTCACAGAATCATGGAATCACTAGGCTGAAAAAGACCCACTGGATCACTGAGTCCAACCATTCCCATCAATCACTAAACCATGGCCCTCAGCATCCCATCCACCCGTCTTTTAAACACCTCCAGGGAAGGTGACTCCACCTCCCTGGGCAGCTTGTTCCAGTGCCCAATGACCCTTTATGTGAAAATTTTTTTTCCTGATGGCAAGCCTGAACCTCCCCTAGCAGAGCTTGGGGCCATTCAGTATGTCACACAGGTGGATCCTTCGCTGCCTTTACCAGAAACTGGAAAACAGAGCTGAGCTTATCTTTACCAACATCAGCTACTCTGAGCTAGGGGAGCAGCTAGAAGGGGAAATAATTTTAATTGAGTCTCTGTAACTAAATCTTACAAGGCTGTATCCAAATAGTGCCAGGTGATGCTGGAAGGTCAGGGAAATAAGTCGTGGATCCAATGTTGTCCCTAGGATTGTGTGACAAACTTTTCTGCTGGAGTTTTCACCAGATTGTGATATCACTGGTGATAACATTTGCAGTTTGTGACTTTTCTGCGCACTGTAAAGAAGTACAGGTTGTAATCAAAATACTGGTTGATGCAAAGAATCAATGAGTGGAGATGTATGCAAAAGCATCAGAAGAAACAACAGAGCAAAGGCTGAAACAATGGTACCCTCTGACAACCAAGAACAATCTTAACAGCAATAAAACTGGGAAAGGTGCTGTTTTTACCCCCTCCCTCCCAAAGGCCAGCACTCAGCCAAGGCTCAGCCCTGATGACTTGCTATGCTCTGAGTGGAAGGTCAACCAGTGGGTCACACCAGCCCGTAGACACCTTCCTTCTTGCCCTCATTCCAAAACGGGGAGAGGCTGCAGCTGAAAAGACCCCCAAATGGGAAAATGAGAGTAATGTGTTCTATAATGACAACTGCAAGCACCCTGAGGACTTAGTGCCCAAGATTCATGGGGCACTAAGTAAGCAAAATTCAGACATACAAAATGGAGGCATAGAAACTGCTGGGTGGGAGATGGCATAGCAGACCTGACCAAAACCCACCCTGTCATCACTAACCAAGAGGAACCCAGAAGAGAATGTGAGGATGGGACAGCTGAAGGTCCTTGTCCTCTCTGGTTTTGGAGAGACCATCTGTGCACATGCAACTTGGGGCTTGCAAGAGTTTTGCTGTGATAATATGAAGGAATAAAATCTGAAAGAACACATTTGAATGGGTAAAACATGCTTATAGCTTTGGTATAGTAATTTTCAGCAAACATCACTTTGCTTAGCACATTGTGTTCACCTAACACCAAATACACAAAGTGGGAACAGCAAATCTCAGAATTTTCTTGGCACAGTCCTTTCATAATCTGGGCAGAGTTAATGGAGAGGTACTAAATGTTGCTTTTCCAGCTGCCCTTTGATCCATGTGCTGCTGAATGGCTAAATGCAATAATACAATTAGTGGTGACTAGAAACAGAATTAGTTCCTCAAAACATATCACTAAAACGATACTTACAACTGATGACCTAAAAAAACCCAGGTCAGTCAGTTATTTGCACTGCATGAGAATATAGTCCCAAATCCTTACATTCTTACTGTACTACAGGAAGACCCAAACCCCTCTGAAGTAGAGGAGCCTGCACATACAGGAACTCTCTGGGGAGAGATGTAGTTTGAGTGTCAGTAAAAATGTAGCATCTGGCCGTTCATTAAAGAATTTAGTCTTGCAGAAGTCCTGTGAGGCAGAAAGCCCTGATTAACAAGAAGGATTGTACTGAAAAGGGGAAAACATAGATTAAGCCAGTGTATCACACAGATTCATGCTTCCACTTTTCACAGTAGAGCCCTTCCTGTGATCCCAGCATGTTTTCCTCACCTGAGCAGAATAAGACAACAGTGGATGTTCATCTTTTGATGGAGAGAGAGAGTAGCACCAGGAGCTGTGAGATAACAGACTGAGACTTTGGGATATCAGATAACAGCTACACTGCATCATGCCAGCTGTGGTGCCATCTCCCAGCACTCTCCTCTGGGTTTTTCCACTTATTTTTAATCAGTCTAGGAATTGTCAGAGGGTAGAACAGTTTCCTCTGCCCATTCTATATACTCCTTTGGCTCTGACCAGGAATGCAGGATATAGAGAAAAGAGAAGTCAAGGCTTGTCAGTTTTCACGGTCAGAGAGAGGAAGAGTTCTACCATGTTTTAGTTAACCACCACCACCACCATTCCAGTGCTTCTTGGAGAAGAAACAAGAACTACCTTGGCTTGGGTGATTAGTGCATCTTACTAGAAACATCCCTCTTGGTATTGCTCACTACCAACCACAACATACATAGTTCTATAGGTGTTATCTGCAGAAAGCAGTTATGGGCAGGTGGAGCAATATAGCTTTTGGCTCTTTCTGAAGGCAGAGGTTTTCAAACAGTTGTGCTTATTCAAGGTTCCTGCAAGGCTGCCACTTCCCTCATGAGGTCTGAATGGGTGCCTACAGCTGCCTTCTGGTTGTTCATAATCATAGAATAGTTTGGGTTGGAAAGAACCTTAAAGATCATCCAGTTCCACTCCCCCACCACGGGTAGTGACATCCTACTAGGTCAAGGTGCTCAAGACCCCAACGAACCTGGCTGTGAACACTTCCAGGGATGGGGCATCCACAACTTCCCTGCAAAACCTGTTCCAGTGCCTCACTCTCCTTATGAAGAATTTCTTCCTAATGTCTAATCTAAATCTTCCCCCTCCAATTTAAAGCCATTCCCCCTCATCCTATCACTACATGACTTTTTACAAAGCCCCTCTCCAACATTCTTGCAGGCCCCCTTCAGGTATTGGAAGGTTGCTTTAAAAACTCCCTGAACCCTTCTCTTCTCCGAGGCTGAACAAGCCCAACTCACTCAGCCTGTCCTTGTATGGGAGGTGCTCCAGCTCTCAGATCATCTTTGTAGCCCTCGTCTGGACCAATTCCAACAGTTCTGTATTCTTCTTCTGTTGAGGATTCCAGAACTGAACACAGTACTTCAGGTGAGGTCTCACAAGAGTGGAGTAGAGGGGCAGAATCAGCTCCTGTGACTTGCTGTGAGCACTTCCCACTCTACACTCCAAAGGGGGAAGCTGGGTGGCCTCCCTCAAGTTCCAGTCCAGCTTTGCTTCCAGCACTGCCCTGGCTGAGCCCCATGGCACTGCTCCTGCTCCCTTCACAGCTGTCCTGCTCCAGCCTAGGGCAGCAGGGCCATGGTAGCGGGGAGGAGACCAGAAGAAAGAGAGACTCATCACTGCTTAACCTGGCCAGTGTGCTCTTTTGGGATATGGCTTAGTAGGCATGGTTGGACTTGGTGAGCTTAGAGATCTTCTCCAACTTCAATGAATCTCTGATTCTTCATTCCTGGACATGAAAATACCATGTAATGTTTGGGACTGACCTGTCCAAGCACTGGTGAAGGAAAACCATACTCTTAGGGCTGCGTACACTCATGGTTCCATGATTCTCCTCCCGATGAAGCAGCCTGGTAGAGCTTCGGGCTGGGCCACCTCAGGGCACAAAAAACTTGCACATCTTTGCCCCCAAGTTGACCCCAGTAGGGGATTGGGGATTCCCCCCCAGCATGGCTGGCAGAACGCAGTGATGGAGAGCAGACCAAATCTCATGTCCCTCAGTGGAGGGTCGGGTTGGGATCTGGAGTTTCAAAGACTCTTCCTTTGCGACAATGAAAGTTGAAGGGAACACCCAATATTAAAAAAAAGTAACAACTGATTTTAGCTTAATTTTTATCTCATATGATAAGAATTTAAAGCAAAAAATGGAAAAAGGAATACCACTAACAGAAACATCAAATCATTGATTACCAAGGTTAGCCATAGGTCTTATCAACCCACATAAAACATATGCATCTTTCCTCCAGTGTGTCTGAGTCAGGCACATAGTGAATATTTCTCCTTATTTCTATAGACCCCAATAAGTCCAGTCAGGTGGAAGCACTAAGCCTGGTTTCAGGAGAAAACAAGGTAACTTGTTTTCAACATCTTTGGATGAAAGAATAGGAGTGACTGTTAAAGAGTTTTTCCGTTTGATATTGTAAAGAGATTGGGAAGATAATTATGAGTGACAGTATGAAAGGTGAGAGCAAGCAGAAGGAGAACAAGATACCTAATTAAAAACAGAGAACCAGGCACCTTTCTCTGCAGGTAGGCATCAGTACCAGTTAATATAGCAACATCTGACATCCTGATACAGGTGAATTAAATACCAGAGCCTGAAGCTCACACCTTATGCCAACAGACGCCTCCTTTCTGCTTACTAGTCTCTTCTCCCAACTTTTGCACCACTCTTGAGGATATACTGAGAAAGTATAAATCCAAAATGGCTTCAGAAAGTGACCTCTTTCTGCACACAACAAAGTTATCTCAATTTTGATTTTTATTACATGGACAGAGAGGTTGATATCAAGGAGATTGAGGGGGTGGTAGGTGGCCAAAGATTCACACAAAAAATCCTCAGTTGTTACTTTCTTCCAGGTTATTTCTCACATTTAAAATCCTCGATGGCCAACTGAAGTTCTTCATGTCAGAATCAAAGTGAGAAGTTTCTGAAATAAAGAAAGAAGAGATTCTGCTGAAATAACACAGCACACACTGTAGAAAGACTTTAATTGTTGCAGATCTGACCCTCAGACTGGGAAGAGTTCCTCTGCCTGCTGTATTTAAAAGTCTCTTTCTTTCCCACACTCAGCTGATGGTTATTTCTTTAAAAATAAAGAAGAATGGAGAAGAAGCAGATGATAGAAAGTGAAGGAAAAAATTAAAAAAAAAATTAATGGAGAATGTTAAGGGGTAAGAAGAAAACTTGGCTGTCAAAACTAGAGATAGTAAGGACCTAGCAATCTCAAGGTTAAAAAATAAGAAGAGTAACACACCACAAATGCTGTATAATGAGTAGCCATTCAATCAATACTACTATGGCATAGCTGCATCTTGGTTTATTACATTACATGTTTTTTCCCATCACATTCACTCAGGACCTTGCAGGCATCCAAGTTAAGGAGCTTCATGTGAAGCACCAGCACAATCTGATGGTTACTTTTTTTTTCTGAGAGCTCTAGAAAGACTGTTCCGAGCAACACTTACTCCCTCTAGTAATTAAACTCTCTGCTTAAATAAGTTAGATCCAGCTTTTCCTGGTAAGCAATGTAAAGGCAGGTGAGGTTTTCTGGTCATAATCCAGAACGATTTCTCTTGCTCAATTTTGTTTCAAATTAGTGATTGAATGTCAAATACTAGAGAAAAATATTTTTTTACTATCATATCAAACCAGCAACTGGACAAAGTTTGGCCATGGGATGTTATTTTCTGTAGCCATACTGGAAGATCGCTTTACTTTGCTCTGTACCTCAGCAATTATTTTTTTCATGCTAGCCAAAGGACAGTCCTGCCTGTCCCACCTATACATTCCTGCTGCTTTGCCCATGTCCTGCTGACCACATGGCCCTAGAATAATTTCTTTCAGCTAAATGGTCCAGACTGAAAACTTTTTTGATGCCTTCACGCATTTGATGATAGAGCTGAACTGCTCTGCTCTCTGGCTGCAGAAACACCATGTCCAGCAAAGGGAAACAACAGGAATAGCATGATCAGGGGAAGGAGGAGTGATAACACATACCATCAAAAGGTTTGTCTCATGAAAACTTTGACCCTACCGGGCTGTCATGGAGGAAGTGTTCCTGCAGGGATTTACTGCAAAGTGACCACTATGATTCAAAATATACCATGCCAGCTTCTAATTTTCAGAAGTCCTGCAGATAAATGCTTAAACTGACACTGAGTTTTGTCATCTTGTTCTACATTTGCAGAGCATCTGGCAGTTGGGAGCCCTCATCTAAGGAGAACTTCCAAGCCCTTTTCACTTATCCCAGGATTCTTAAATTCAGGATGTCTTGCCTAATCTCCAGAACAAACACTGATGTGCTGCCAATTCAGCAATAAGCTCTCACAATTTGCGGTTAACCCCATGTTTTCACAGAGCAACACCATGACTGCTCACTGTCATTTGAATAAAAACCCCTCACAGAACATAAATATCAAAGCATGATTATTGAAGCTAACAGATTAAGTTGCACTTGATCAGTAATGCTCAAATCTAAAGGGACAGAAATTATTGTATTAGTTCTCCATTTATTTTCTGTGATTTAAGAAGCTTTCTGTAGGAATGTCTTGGTTTTCTTAATTTTTTTTTCCCCCTGACATTTGATGGATTTTAACATTTTAACATTAATAGCTGTTCACTTGAACAGTTTTACAACCAATTTGGGATGTCATTCTTGGCAAGTCTGCTCTAATCAGCAACCAGAAGAGAATGTAGTAAGGAAAGACAACCTTACCCATCAAAACCAGGAGCACCATCGACAAGACACACTTGCTTGGCTTTTGCAGTGCTTACACATGCAGACTTTGGAGGATTTCTAGAATACCCCGACGGGGTGTGACCAGGGTTCTGCATTACCCACTATCCTGTGCTTGACAACAAGCACACATTGACTGAAAACTCTAAGAGATGCTTTTTGCTTTTCACATACTTTTAATTCTTTTCCTAACATCAGCTTATAAGCAGTCTTTCATCTGAAGGTATAGGTGTATGGTATGTGGTCCCTGCTGTCAGTGCTGGCTGCTACCCAAGCAGGACCCCCCAGACACCTCCCTTCCACCTTGTGCCTGCAGCAGCTCAACCCCATCTACTCCCTGGCCCCAGATCTGGTCCCGTGTTGGACCTTACACAAGTTTATCTAAATTCACCAGCCCAGCAGAAAACTATCTGTTTCCTGTGGGGCTAGCGAGTTATATTATAGCCTTTGTGTCAGCCACAAGTGCCAGTGCCAATAACTGGGGTGAGGCTGGGAGGAAGGGCACTTCATGATTTCAGCAGCAGTGACCTATCACACCAGCTTTGTCTGAGGCTGCAGACCACAGCTCCACAACAGCCTAAACCTACCCGACTTCTGGCATCTCATCCTCTCCCTCTAGCCATAATCAGGACTTTCCTTAACTCATTTCAGATGCTCAACTGTAGAAAAAACCCTCCACAAACACAAAATACCTCAACTAGCTTCCCTACGCCTCCCCACAGAAAGCCCTAAGCAGCTCAGCATCCCCAAATTAAAAGCTTTGCAGAGCACCAAAGCTGCTGTGTGGAGGAAAGGGACCGTGCAGCCAGGATCAGGGCAATCACAGTTGGCTTCATCTGCAACAACGTAACTTCAGCTTAAGCACACAATTGCAGCACAGAACTTCATGAACAGATCCTTCTGTGCAGTGTGTGCAATGGTTTTTTTTAAAAAAAACAAACACTGACTGGAAGTCTCCTTTCAAGGCAAAGCACACATTGCTTTAGTTCTATATTCCCTAGAACTACCTTAAGCTAACACTGTTGAGCATTGATCAGAGGGCTGGAGTATCTTCCATATGAGGACAGGCTGAGAGAGTTAGGATTGTTCAGCCTGGAGAAGTGAAGACTCCGAGGAGGTCTTATAGTGGCCTTCTAGTACTTGAAAGTATTGAAAGTAGTTCCAGTATTAGGTCTTTAGACAACATTGCTCTCCATGCTTGGAGGTGAGGAAAGTAGTACTAAGATTATATGACTCACTATAGATCATGGCAGTATTCAAACTCAGAATAGAAGTCCACAGCTCTTGGGCATCCTAGACTACCGCTTTCACTTCACCAGGCACAATTTAGATTTTTTTTGGGGGAAAATAACATGGCTTTAATAACAAAATGCTGCCCTTTCCTTTTTTCAAGCTCAGGATTAAAAAAACCACAACAACCCTCATCCTTAACCTAAAAGAAAAAAAAATCAAGTAAGTTGGGTGATGCTAAATGCACCTTAAATATTATAACAAACACTTTACTTCAGGTGTTTAGTCGAGTATCATACAGGAATAAAACACATTCATGAGTGTCACTGGTTACCTTTTCCTTCACACAGAACTGAAGATGGTCAGTCATGACTGATGAAACACAGCACCCAGACAGCCAGTGCTAGCAGAGGTCATGATGTTCTCCTCCACCACATCTTGAAATAACTCAATTTCTGGAAGTATTTCAGAAGAGTCTTGGTTCTCTTGGCCAATTTTATTTGGATCTTCAAGACTAATAATATCATCTAAAAAATAAGCAAATCATGAACTGCAGCCAAAACCACCTAAAATGATCTAATTATCTTATACAGTCTGTCATTTATATTAGCTCAGAATAGAGTATTTCTAGAACAAGCTCTCATTTCATCAACATACTCTTTATTTTGCCTCCTAAATGGCTCACAAAATAAATTATGTTCCTCAGGTTTATCTCTGATAGGGAAAGAGTGAATATGTGTGTGTGTGTGTGTGTGTGTGTGTAGTGTACGTGTATTCCAACGTTTATGTTTCTTCTTAGCTCTCCTAGAGCATCCTTTTCTCTTTTTTTTAAAAAGGAGAACCTCCACTCATGTTTCAGAAATCAAATCTTATCAGCTTCCAGGAAGCTGTTCTAGTATATTTTTCATATCTAATTAAACTTGTGAAATTATACTATGCTAATATGGAAATAATAGAAAAAGACAAGCAGTTACCTTATACGATAATCTACACATGGCAGGAATTAACTCATGCAGAAATCCAGAGCTTCTCATGGATGCTGATGCCTCTTGCTGCTCCAGAGCCTGACCTATTATTATGCTGGCAATCTTTAGCTACCAGTAAGTTTAATGAAGTTGAAGATGCTCAGCTCCTCAGAGAAAATTAGTTTTTCTTTAGACTTTTTAGTAATAAATGTCCTTCTGATTTGTAATCGGCAAACTTGATCTAAGTATGGGATTAATTCCTTATGGGAAACTTTAAAAGGCAAATAATTTCAGCACTTCCATCAGGCAATATAAAGAGATGATTCACAGCACCCATAGCTCTGCCATACTATGTACTCAGTCAACAGAAGCACAAAATGATTTATTACATCCTAGTGCTTTTGCATAAAGAGGAATGTTATCATTCATTTGTGCTGAAAACTTTGATGCACTTCAGCATTAACTATTTTGTTTCCTGAAGAAGAAATATTTTATACAGTTCCTGTAACACAGAATACACTTACCAGCCAAAGTATTTCCATTCTGCAATCCATTTGATTTTTGTTTCTCCTAAAACACATAATAGTAGTCCAGAGGTAAAAAGGGAAGTATGTGACAAGAGATTTTCAGATTTTACAAAAGAACAAGGTCCATACTCTATATTATAGTTATTATTTCATTGTATTTATAGGATTTCCTCATGTCCAGTACTGGACACTACATTGCTCCCTAAAAAGCTGCAAACCTTCACAAAGCAACAGCCATGATGGGAAGCAGCAACAAGTAATACAGAAGGAAACACCTTCTAACTAGACAAGGAGAATTAAGTTGCCATGAGTCACTCAGAGTAACTTCTCTGCTAAAACTCTTTGTAGAAGTAGCTGTGAAGAAACTGCTGGTCACAGAAGAAGAAATGAGAATAAAAACAACTAGATGATGGCAGATTGTACTTAATGAACATAGGCCAGGTCAGGGCACAAGTATAAAGGAAAAAGGAGAGTATTTTTCTTCCTTCCACTACTTTGTATACATTTCTGAAGCTGGTTTTTCAAAACCTGAATGTTACCATGTCCTGGAGCTTGTTATGGCAATATTCAGAAGACTATATAAAACCTTCCATCTTACTATTGTAGGTATTTAAAAAAAAAAAAAAGCAAATTTACAAGCAAAGGACATCATCTTGCTTATGAAATGAAGGATTTGTCTTTACACCTGGAATATTGGAAAGCCTTCCAAAATCCCCTAGAATTCGTACCTCCACAGAGGTCTTCCACAGTAAATAGATCATCTTTGAAACTTTCCAGTCAAGAGGAACTACATAATCATCTGGCAACAAGGATTCTGCAGAAGAAAATATTTTTTGCGGTTGAGCATTCAGATCTCTCCATAGCTGATATATATATCACTGAATTACAATTTTTGCACAGATTACATATATAGACTTTTTAAAAAAAATGAGCCAGCAGCAAAACTGGAACTTAGGTTTTCTAGAATCTAGTGGCAGTGCATGGGACAGGGCTCAGTTTGGTTTTTTAGGCAAAGGCTTTCCTACCATATTTTCATTTCCTCCCCCAAACTCCCTCAAAACTAGGCACAAACAAGAAAAACTGAAAGCTTTCAGCTCAGAAATTAAACAAAATGCAACTTAAGTAACCACCCTTAAATTTTAAAAGGGTTAATCATAGGAATTTGTGCAATGTTAAAAAAATAATTACTTTCTAAAATGTTTTAATTCTAGCACTATTTAAGAGGCTGGAAAGAGATTCTTGGTAGGAAACCAGTTCAAAACCACATTCTATGCTTATATAAGAATCATACGAGCAATTCAGACAATTAAATCTTTCATTTATAAATAGTCAAAGGTATTAATTTACAAAAAATTCCCCCAAAATATTTACAATAAAAACTGGCTGCAGTTCCTAGTGTTGTAAAATACTGCAGCTCAAATCTGTACATGAATAAATAGCAGACTATCAATATATAATAGGTCACAAAAAAGCATGAGAATTTTGAAATTGTAGGCAAAATGCAGAAAGATTACGGTCAAATCAGAATGCAGCCACCCTTCTTCAGATGGCATGCAGAATAGTGACAGAAACCCCCCACCCATCAAACAGCAGTCATGAGCTGGCAGGGCTTTAAAGAGTTAGTGGGGAGGGTTTGTATTTCTGAAAGGTTATTTCCAAAGGAAACTCACCCAAACACCTGAGAACTTCTCCTTTTACTGATTCATATGTTCACTAACCTACTGAATTTCTGAATGCCAGTTTTGGGGATTTCTTCCTAGTAGACTCCTATTTCCAAACCATGGCCAAGTCCACTCCCTCTTTGATGATGAAATTTAATATCAGAGGTATGAAGACTCACCAAATTCAGAGAAGAATAACGTTTTATATGTTATAGTTGAGGACATGAGCAGAACTTCCCTGCTCTGTTTTAGCTCTACATGGCAAATCCTTAGGGCTGTGTTGAGAGGTTTAGATAAAGCAGCACGGCAGGTCCTTTGGAGGTGACATCAAATGTACCGGTACCAAGCCCAGCAGTGCTGCCAGTGGTTTACCATCACTGTTCTGGCAGGCAGCACTGCCATCGACTTTTGGAATAAAAACTGAATCCCAAGGTCAGTTTGGGCAGGTGAACAGACATAAATTGCTCCTCAGTTGTCATCCTAGAATTTTCATGTGAAAATACACACTTAGCTTTAAATTCTGCTGAAACAAACAGGTGCAAATGTCTATACGATGCAAAAACACTCAATGTGCTTTAATCCTTCTTGTTGGTTAAATCAAAGTCACTGGTTTTCTACAGACTAAATTTGGACCAAAGAAGTCACAGAACTTTACACACAGGAAAATGTGGCTTTTTCAGCAGGTATGTACACAGCACAATGTCTTAGGCTGATTTCCAAACAAATGCCTGTTGCTGCTGGCTACAGCTCTGTAGTTACATTAGCTCGCAGAAAATTTGGAAATCATGGTTGCCATGCACAGCTCCTTCAAGGACTGATCATCATATGCCTAACTGCCAACTGAAAATGATTAAACTGAAAATACAAATACCCTGACCACTAACCATAATACAACTTGAGCTCTGGAAGGTAAGTACACTGTGACACTTCTTAGTTATGCATGAGTAAACAGTGGGTATGTAGTATCAGAAAACGCATCTCATGATTTAATTATCAAAATAAAATAGATTCTGGAAAAGCTTTTCATGACTATCTAAGCCACATAAGGGGCTATGAAAAAATTACTAAATAAACAAAAAGGAATGTCACTATATTAACCAGGTGAAATAAAAAAACAAACATGCAACCTTTATATAAGGGCATACATTTTGTGCCATATTTTCATTTAGATTTGTAATCAACACAGTAAAGTCTTACTCAGTAGGATGTATTAAAACATCAACAAGAGCTTTGTGCTTTGGATTTAAAGTGAAGTGGATTTGTTACTGCAGTGACTATAAATGAGGCCAAACTGTTTGACACTTTTGACAGAGCCTAAAGATGATTTTAGGTGAAAAATAAAATAAAAATAAAATATCAATAAGATTAATAGTTGTTTAATTGGTACCTGCAAGAAAAAGGAGTATTTACTCATAGGTATTGGGGGGGGGTGTGTGTTTGTTTTGGGGTTTTTTTGGGGGTGTTTTTGTGGTTTTTGTTTGTTTCGGGTTTTGAGGGGAGTGGGGGCTGTTGGGTTGGGTTTTTTACACAGAAATAATAAAAGCAATATTACCCAGTGGAAGACCTGGAGAACCAAAGAGCTGTACAAGTTGAAAAGCGAATCCTAATGATAAGGGAAGTCCCAGAAAACTACATTTCATATTCACATCTTGATTATCTTCAAGTTGTGAGGCCTCTGCTGGCTCAGGGTCATCTGCTTTGTGCACAATTTCACCACAGCTTGCCAGTATACTAGAATTTTCTGGATATTCAGAAACAACTTTAACAGAAGACAATATATCTGGTTGGCTATTTGTATCCTCTGAAGAAACTTGTTCACTCTCACCCTCTTTTTTATCAACTACCTGTTGCTGCTTAGGAGTTCCGGCCTGCTCCTCTGTCATGGAAACTACATAAAACTTGCAGGAATATTTTGGCGTAGAGAAAGATGGTCCTGAACGAAGGTAAGAAATACCATGTAACAGAGCATATGCATCTGGGTCAGGTAAGGAATAGGTTGCCTCAGTGCCACTGTAAGGTGCAAAGTTTTCCTGCAATGCATGGGTCTGCTCACATTCCTCTCCACAGTCCTCACTTGGGAAGCTCTTCTGCTCAACTTCCAGAACACTTTTTTGGGGAACATCATCATCTACTGGGACTTCCTTACTTCCCTTGGTACTACCAGCAATCTGTCTTGGTACATTAAATTTTGGTGCCAAGTTAACAATTCTTCTGTATCTTTTCCTCTTTGATATAATTGGTGCAGCATCATTGCTTGGAACATTTACTTCACTTGAACACTGCATTGAGCCAGCCCAGGCTTCCACAAGGGAATCAGAGTGCACTTCACCAGCTGCAGATGTTAATAGACCATTACTTAGCACACCATCTGCCTCTGCAGTTACTGTTACTGGGTGGTTTTCCTCTAGCAATCCTTGATTTGACAGACAGCAGCTTAGCTGTGTTGAACTGTTTGTAGGAGGCTCTTTAGTTTTCCTCATTTCCTGGGGTCTTTGTTCACTTACAGATTTATCCTCAGGCCAAGGAGAGAAACACACTTGTGCATCAAAGCCCAGCTGAAAATCTTCAGTCAGTAAATCTTTCAAAAAAAAGGCCCAGTCATTGGAGCTGTTCTCTTCTTTGAATGTACCTTTGTCCTCTGTTTTAGTATCAGGCACGTTATCATGCATGTTTGAATTGTTACTTTCTTTTTCCTCATCGTTGAAACTTAACAGCTCAGCTTCTGCATCAAGTTCACTAGTAACATGATATGACTCGAGTTTGTTTTCTGTGCTTAACAGCGGCATATGATAATCTTCACAGGTGCCTTTTGTTTCCTGGATGGAATTTTTATTGTTCCCTTTTAGGAAACTGTTTTGGCAAAGATCTTCTTTGTGTCTTTGATTTGTTTTCTCATCATCAAATGCAGTTTTGTTCAGGTTTTCATTAGAAAAAGATTTTACATCTATTAGATGTGAACTATCACTTGCTACAGGCAATTCATTTTCCAGTGCATTGTTTGATCTCATTGAGGCCTCAGACACAGCAATGGGAGATCTTTCTCTTGATGGCACTGCAGCTTCTTTTAGGCTTTCATCATCACCATTGGGCTGCTCTTCACTGGCTGTTACTGGCTCCTTCAGACCTTCTGTGAATGTGCACAATGATTTACCATTTTCTTCTGAATAATCCTCTTCGCTTTGTGATGTTTCTTGCCCATCTGGATGATGAGCTGCTCTGCCTAATTTTTGCTTCATGATTTCTGTATGATTGCCTTTCATTTTTCTGTTTCTTTTTCGCTTTTTCTTTTGCTTTGCTTTTGTCAACAGGTGCCCAGGGTTCCTCCTTAAAATTGTCTCCCTATGTGGAAAAAAAAAGTAAAGAAAGAATAATTTTAGCAATAATTGATTACCGTATTAAATTTGAAGAACAGGCTAATATGGTGATCACAGATCATCTGCTTTTAAAAACAGAAAAAAATCTCAAATAAAGCCTTCTATCGATTAAACTAATATACATCTTGCAATTCAGAACAATTTTGAACATTTTAAATCAATTCAAACAAACATAGCACCCATCTCATTAACTTTGCTTTACAAAAAGTCTTACAAATCATTGCAAGACCAAACAATGTGTGTCTGGATGTCTTTCTAAATGATGTTTAAATAATAGATACTGAAGATCTACTCCTATTCTGAAATTTCACTAAACATCATGCTGAGAAGAAAGGTACTAAGTGGAGGACATAATAAGAAATTTTATATATTAAGATTAAACGGACTATTCTTAGATAAGCAGGACTTAAATTCAAAACATACTAACCAAAATTCGGAATCACGTAAAGATACAGTGACTACAGCAACTGTGATATTTACTGCTCAGTATAATATGTGTGGATGCATACTTATTTGGAAAAAAAAATTACATTTTATTACCTACAAAATGATACACTACAGAAAAATGAATTAATTACAATTAATTTTACAGTTCTTTTCAGAATGTCTGATTTTTTTTGGTCTACATTTCTCAAATTTAACAGATAACAGCCTTGACTGTGACTTCTCTAAATATTGATGATAGAATGTCAGTCAGCTAACCCTGAAATGAACACATGTAAGAAAAATGTCCAGAAATCTATCTTCTCCCTGTGCAGCTCTTCAGATAGAGATATTTTTAAAAGTTAGGTTTGATAAATCTTCACATCAAAGATCTGCACCTTTCTGTAATTCTTTGCTGTTCTGTAACAATTTTTCAGGATGGTACCTCACACAACTCACTAAAGCAAACAAAGCAGTAGCTAGCAGAATTGTAGAGTAAAATTAGTTATTTTCTGGACATTCACAGGTAACATAAGCCAGTGCTGTGTTCTGAAATTCTTGAGAGAAATTAAAAAAAAAAAGGGGGGGTTGCAACTCAGCATGGGAAGGCAGACAGTCACTACTAGGCAATCTGGGACCTCAAATTCACCTATGGAAACCCGTCCTTACCCTTTACTTATATTCTCATTTTTCACAAATTCTCTTTTGAACTATACAAAGCAAATCCTCCTAAATGTTGGAGTGAGAAGGACCTCAGCAGCCTCCTCAGTCTTAGTATAGACAAAAAGTTATTATAGATCTCTGGAAAGATCTTGTTGGAAAGTACACAAAATTTATTGCCCGCCAATGGCTTCCAGATGAGACATCCTACTAAAAATGGGATCTCCTTCAAATATTGGCGTATAAATCCACAGAGTGATTTCTTCTGAGTAATGAAAACTGATTTTCCTTTGTAAATCAGTGTATTTTCTATACAGCACCCTGTGGTTTAAGTGCAGATGTCTGTTCTGCAGATACTTGAAGTTAGCCATGACAAACTCCACCTTACAAAATGTTCCCTACTCACCAACATCCACCTTTCTCTCCCAAAAGAGAGACACAGGATGCCAGAAGTTCTAGAATTGAATAGATATTATTTGTCTATTGAATTAAACAATATGACAGTGAAGCATCTGTAACGGTAGTTGGAAAGATTACTTTCTTATGTATAATCCAGACTTGGAGAAAAGATACGCTAACCACAGATTATTATATAAATCCTGATATTAACTTCCTTCTTCAGTGATGAAAATTAATAACTTGAAAATTATTTCAGCAAAGGAAAATTTCTGAAGTTTTCAGAAGCATAAACCCCCTTACCAGTGAAATAGAAAATAACATTGCGTACTTAATTGTTTTTAGTGGAGTGGGGTACAAAACAGACCTGTGCACGAATGCCAAGGACTCAGTATTGTACCTAAAGTTCTTTATGCTGCCTTAACAACTCTGCAAAAATGAGAACCAAATTGCTAATGTCAGCGCTGGCACAGAAGAGGAATGGACTTCTCCAGTCTTGGTATTATTGTAGCTATACTCATGTTCATCACTCTCTTCTCCCACATGTGCCATTGCGCCACTGCTGCTGGAAGTGAACTTCTCTACTACAGGCTTAAGCACATTTCTGGTGCCTAACTCCTGATATATTTGACAATGCTTTCAGGGCAATACTGACAGAAACTTTCCTAGGCTAGGATGCCACACCAAAAGGTACTGTAGGACTTTACAGAAATGAGAAAAAAAAAGTCTCAGAGGTCAGCACATTTATTTCTTCTCCTCACCATTAATTCTGAAACAGGAAGGAAAACCACACTGGAAAGGATTCACTTTAGACTTCAAGAACAGGAGAAATTACATCCACCAAATAATGGGAGAAGAATCTGGATGATCCAGAAAAACTAGCAGTTATTATTGCATTGTAATCATTGCATGTCAAAATCATAATGAATGTAAATGTTGGTCCAGGCTGATGACTTAGTGTTTCTAGATATGACCTTCAATAATGACATTCAACAGTTCATAATGAATACAACTGTGAAATTTCTATGCTTTGGAAACAGAATTTTTATAGCAGACTAACAAAATCAGTTTTTTTAAGGTTTGCATTTCCTAAAGAAAGGTCTAAAGCAAAAAGCTAAGTGACAGACTACTAAACGCAAAATAATAAAATCTATTATTCTTCACTTTTCCAGACAACTGCTTTTTCCCAACTGATTCTAAGAAAATAGCACCCCAAAGAAACATTAACACACCACGAGGGCATAACTACAAATTTTCTGCTCAGGGTATACTCAGTATCACATGAAGGTTTTTAGCATTTAATAAAGTAAATGGGAACATCTAGAAGTATATAATAGCTTAATCTTCTGTTAGGAACTTGCAATGAAAGATGACAGATTTTAGCTGTATTTAAAATAGCTTCACTCAGTGAAATTGTAGTAAAGACATGTAATCAAATGTCTGCCAAATCACAGACCATAATTCTGGAAACAAAAGTAAGAGTCTCAAAAACACAAGAAAAATGCAAACTCAATAAGGCAGGAAAAAAGGGAATGAATAAAAATACGTATCACAGAAAATATTACTATCAGCAGAATTAGGAAAAAATCAAAAGGACAGCTTGTGGGTGGGAGGAATATTCAGTTTTTAAATCAGCATCAGTTTGAACTGAGGCATTAAAAAACCAAAACAGTGAATAAGGTATAGCACTCCACACAAGTTTATAGTTCAGGGAAGAAAAGGGAAGGGGAAGATGGATCTGGAGTTATGAAGGCGACTGTACTAACTGAACACACAGGACTGAGACAGATCAGACAGACGAGGAAGATGCAGTTCAAGAACAAGAGGAAAGGGGGAAAAAGGTTACGAGACAACAGCAACAATAGTTACAAGAAAACAGAGAAGAAAACAGTATCAGTGCATATTAAGTAGTCAGCTCTAACCTAGATTATAGCTACATTAAAATTAAAATACTGGTAACTGCAGACAGTGTTGGCATTCAGAATATATGCTCATTCTAAGTATCTCAAATGCTATATGAAATATTGAAAGCTATGCAGCATTGAATTATAATACACATTCTCAGGAAGGTATTACATCTCTTTCAACAGACGTCAGCACTTTGTTGCACTGTCATCCAACTTTTACTTACTATTTCTGTGTGCTACTCTTTGGCAATAAGTAATTTCTCTTTTAAACATCTTTCACTTTCACCTAGAAACAGGTACACAAAAATCATGACGAACTACCTCTTAAAAGATGATTACAAAACAGCCCTGTATTATTCCTTAAGTACTGGAGATGAACAGATGCAGAAGCCTGTCTTTCAGTTCTGCAATGTAGTGTCAACAGAAGTCGATATTTGGACAGAAAATAAAAAAACTCCTTTACAGAAACACTAATACATGTCAGTATTTTCTAGGTCTGGAAGAACAGTACAACTAGCATGAGACAAATGTTCATGGACACTGCCTGAGGGAGAAAAAAGGGGATCAGTTAAAGGTGTTGTCAGGAACTTGTGAGCAACTCTTCCAACTCAGTGATGAAGCAAAATAACCAGAATGAATGGTACAGACAGTTTTGCTGCTACAGTTAAAGCCAGAAACTTAGTGCCCCTCTGAATATAGATGAGAATCAAGGACTGCTGTATTGATGCAGGCCTGCATTTGATCCCCTAAAACCAGGCAGCATTTCTGCTAGTGACTTTAAAATCTTTTCTGAAAGATAAGAGACTGGACACTGTTCTCATTGTATCTATTAGAATAGAATAATTAATGTCAGAAAGGGTCTCTGGAGATCATCTGGTCCAATTCTGCTCAGTTGCCCAGGCAAATTTTGAGTACTCCAAGGATGGAAATTACACAACCTAATATCTAATTCAAATTTCTGATTCCAATTTGGAACTTCTATCTGTTGCTTCTCATCTGAGAGGAACCTTCCTCCACCTTGTTCTCACCCATCGAGTAGGTGAAGACAGCATGAAGTTATGTAAGCCATTAGCTTCTCCCCTAAAGCTAAATAATTAGTTTCTCCCAGCCTCTCCCTGTATATCATGTGCTCCAGGCTCTAAACACTGTGTTAACTTACTCCAATATGCCACATCTTACATGCACCTGTGCACTCAAAGCTTGACATTCCCAACAAAGGCACCACAAACTAACCAGGTGAAACCCCAAAATAGTTTAATCTCTTTAGAACTCAATTCCCTACAGAGCAGCCCAAAGTTAAACCACAGCTAATTATCAAGAACTCAGTCTAGACTGATAGAACAAAGAATGAAACCCAGTGCTCTAACTGTGCCTTCAACGTACACGTACACAAAATTCCATTTCTACTCCTACATATATTGCAATTTTGCTGCATGGCTGCAAGTACAATATTCTAACTGAAGTTTTCATAAGTGAAAATAGTTTTGAAATTTTATCAGGGGTACTTCACAGAATCTTTAGTGCATATACCAAAACAGCTGCAAGGAGCTGCAAATTAAACTCCAATATGTACACCTGTCTTGCTTCAGAGGAAAGATCCAATATCTTTATTTTCATCGTCAAGATCCCTATAAAGCAGCGTATGTTTCTTACTAGCAATATAGGAAAACAATCAGCAATAATGCTAAATGGGGGGAAAGCAATATAGTGAATCCACTCTTCAGTCAGGTTCATGAACCTTCAGAAACTCATCATAGTTAAGAGCAGGTTGTGGGATAAACTGTTCAATAACTTCTTACAGACTATTGTAACCTATACTATACGTTACCAAAACCTATGGCTGATGACTAAAGAAAAAATTATTAGAATTATCATGAATAAAATAACAGCATTATAGGCCCACAGCTAAGACTGATTTGTAAATGATACAATACACCTCTTGGAAATAAGTGTTTATTTAGTCAGCTAAAGCAGCACTTCATTGTCTGCTAGCAATTTAGGAAGAGATTAAACAACATCCACTAAAGAATTAGTGCTGTTTTAAATCAGTGGAGATACACAACATGCAAGCATGTTCCAAAAGTTTTGCTGATAAAATATTTTCCTTCTATGTTTCCACAAAATCCTAGAATAATTACAGAGTTAGTATCAGGAAAACATTTCAAAAGGACAAATAGGATGATTCACACAATTATAAAGCAGTTGTTCTAACACTAGTTTGAAGTACCACGAAAGAAAAGCTGAATTAGATGAACAGCTCAAAAAAGAAAAATATTTAATATCACTAAAACAATTGCAAGTACAACTGAAAAAAATATTATTTTATGGATACAATATATTCCGACTTGGTACAGCATGGTATTGTTATAACAGCACTGTGTATCACAGTACACATTAAATGATCAAGGACTGCCTGCCTACCTGAGAAATGAAGAATTATCAGCTAAAAGGAAAATGCAAAGATCCACTCCAGATGCGAAACTTCAGTGACTTATTATCCTTGACCTAGAAGGACATTGACAGGCTATCTCAAGCTAAAAATCACCAACTGCTGATTCTCAACTACTACAAAAATTAGTAGAATTTGAGATGACCTGCCCTTGACAAACTCTGTTCCTTACTACTATTTCTTCTAAATAAAGCAATGTTTTCACATCTTCCTGTGAATTCAAAAAAAAGCTGCTTTACAGCTAATTTCAACCAACTAGCCTACAACCAGAAAAAACACCAAACCAAACCCACAAAAATTGTTGTACAAGTAGCTTCTCACCTAGGAAATGATTACTAAATAGCTTTAATCTCTGCTCTTGTTTTCAAAAGAATGAAAACATAAAACACTGAGCTCTGGAAGTGTCACTGCAGAAACATTAAAGTGGAATGTTTCCACATCTGACCTATATGAAACATCTGATCATGCTCTTAAACTGAATACTTATCATAAACTGCATTTCAACATGATGTCTTCTTATTGCTCTTTAGTAAAAATTGCAACACATCTCTCTCTCTTGTATAGAAACCCCTCAAGTCTCAATGCATACCTAGTCACCTCATCTTCATGATGCACCAGCACAGAGGGAAAACATTTCCTCTAAAAACTCAATTGCTAAGAGGATGCAGCAGTTCAAACAACAGGTATCATAAATGAATGTGATGATATAAAAGTAATTTTTTTCTAATTCACTGAAAATTAATCCTACTGTGCAGCTGAAAGAAGAAAATACCAACACAGGAGAGAAGCAAAGAAAAACTACCTCCTCTGCAGAATGTTTCAAGAGACAGAAGACAAAATCTTGGCTTTCTACTTAAAGAAAAAAGCTTTAAAAAATTACACAGCATGGAAACTAGATAAAACAAACCTAAAAAGGACATGACTACAAGAACAGAAGACAGAATCCCTCAGAGGAGATCATTTAACATCATAGGTCAAAAAATGTTACATAGGTTGAAATGCGTTATGCTAGGTTGCCTGATTTAACCTCAACTGGCAACCAAAGACCACACAGCAAGTCACTCACCGCCACCAAACCCTCCAATCAGGGGATGGGGAAAAGAAATGAAAAAGCATGAGATGAAAATAAAGACAGGTTAATGAGTAAAAGCATAAGCCACATACAAGCACAGAACAAGGAATTCATTCACCACTTCCCATTGGCAGGCAGGTGCTCAGCCATCTCCAGGAAAGCAGGTCTCCATCACGCATAACAGCTACTTGGGAAGATAAAATGCTATAAATCCAAATATCCCTCCCTTACTTCTTGCCCCAGCTTTATATGCTGAGCATGTCATACAGTATCTAACAGTCCTTCGGCCAGCTGGGGTCACCTGTCCCAGCTATGTCCCCTCCCAGCTTCTTGTGCACCCCCAGCGCACTTGCAGGTGGGGCCTGTGGGAAGCAGAAAAGGCCTTGACAGTGTCAGCGCTGGTCAGTAATAACCATAAACATCCCTGTGTTATCAATGCTGTTTCCAGCACAAATTCAAAACATGGGAGCTACAGTGAAGGAAATTAACTCTATCCCAGCCAAACCCAGCACATAATTCTTCCAGGGCCTGGTTTTGTGGGGTTTGGGTGGATTTTTTTTTTGTTGTTTTGGTCAGGCTTTTTAGTTTTCTTGAAAAGAAAAATGAGAACACTACAATCTCTCAAACACAAGGCTGATGAAAACGTCTCATAGTTCAACAAGTAAACAAATCAAGCAAACCCCAGCAGTTGAGAAGCACTAAAAGCTATTTCTTTTCTACATAATCCTATACAGGTGATACTAACTGGTCAGTTATATGAACCAAATTACGCACTTTCTGCAATAACTCTCATTTAAATTTCATGCTTTGAAGAGCAGAATGTTAAGGCTACGGCTGAGTGTCTTAAGTATTGTTTAAATTTACTTACCAAACATCTCCCTAGTTTGAACTATGCAGCAGATATTTTTGCTACAGAAAGTTTCTATGCATTAGTTACATTAAAAAAAATCCTAATGTTATTATTTCATGAAATATGAACTAACTATTTAATAAAAGTCTAAAACAATGGGGAACCTTCACTTGAGGTACATTACTACAAACAACAGGGGTGCTGTGTAAAAACTGCCAAATAGTAAAAATGTATAGATCCTCAGTCTAACTGAATAATGGGTTCTTACGTTTCTAGTACAGGCTTTCTGACAAAATAATTTTGCTTGTGAGGGAGTAGGAGAAATTAAATACCTGCAGCATGTATTTCACATAATCTTTTTATTATTTTTACATATAAGTACTGTAGTGTAAGAGCAAATTCTGTCTGAGGTACAGGTATGACCAGGACTACCATATCATGAAATTTGAATATACCATGAAACAAAAATATGTTATAGAGACTCTAATTCCATTGTGTTTTCACCTACCATGCAGAATTATAGAATCACTTGGTTGGAAAAGACTTTTGAGATCAATTCGAATTGTACCCATCCACTACTAAATGATATCCCTACGCACATCATCTATCTGTCTTTTAAACACCTCCAGGAATGGTGACTCAACCAGCTCCCTGGGCAGCCTGTTCCAGGGACCGATAACCCCTTTGAGGAAATTTTCCCTTACGTCTAACGTGAACTTCCCCTTGTGCAACTTGAGGCCATTTCCTATTGTGCCACTACCTGTCACTTGAAAGAAGAGACCAATGCCCACCTCCCTACAACCTGCTTTCAGGTAGTTACGGATGGTGATAAGGTCTCCCCTCAGCCTCCTCTTCTCCAGGCTAAACAACCCCAATTCCCCAAGCCACCTCTTATAAGACTTGATCTCAAGCCCTGTCTTCCAGCTTTGTTGCCCTTCTCTGGAGACATTCCAGCACCTCAATGTCATTCTTGAAGTGAGGGAACATCTTTGTACTTACCTTTGAAATCAGCTTTATAGATTAAGCCATTTACAATAAATGTTTGATAGTGTCAAGTTGTAATCACTCCTTTCCTGTTATAAGTCCTTTCCAAACTGCAAGCCTATTATCTAACAACATGCCTTGCATATCAAAAATACTCATCGTACACCAATAATTTATTAAAAAGATAAAACTCCGCAATGCTGTACCATTTTGAAATAGTATGAATTCACATCTATTTAAATACAAATTTCAGTTAAAGAAAACTCAAATATAAATTATTGCTAAAAAAACCCATTTCCTTTAAAAACTGAAGACAGAAGGTACCAAAAGATATCATAACATTGATTTTCAATAATCAGCTCTTTCTTATGATACCTTAGCACACTGTGTAAATAGTACATAAAGGCTAAATAAATTTTATAAAATCTCTTTATCTTCCTCCCACTTGAAACATGCACTCATGATTAAATATAAATACTTTGGAATATTTAAAGTATTATTGAAGATTTACAACTAATTCCTTGATTCTTTTGAGACATGGAAAAAGATAGCCATGAAAAGTAATACATAGTAACATAATTGGTATGAATTACAGAAAATTATGGAAGACAATTAATATAGTTAGAGAGCTTCATTTTATATATATTTTTTTATATTTATATTTTATATATATTTTTAAATATATATATATATTTTTAAATATATATATACACCCACACACTTCAATCTATTAACAAACCGTGCACTACTGAAACATTTTAAATTCTTTTTCAAATAATTAAAATGAATACTAAAACATGAAACTGCGCACTTCAACTTTCATAATAGAATCTCTTAGGAAAATGTTATTGCAGATGTACATTACATTGTACGAATTTAGATTTGCACAATATGTGTAGAAAATTGCAGCAAGACACTTCATTATATATTTGGATTTTAACTTGCATGGTATTCAGTCTTCAAAGATGAGGTAATTTTTCAGGCCTATTCAAATAATGTCTCTAACTAAAATAAATCTATGCTGGCTTTAGAATTTTCAAATTTCTGATAGCTATTACACCAAATTAGCAATAGTAAGCTGAAAATTCTTTTGGCTACATACTCATGTACTTGACAATACTTTGTATTCAAGATTTACTTATTCAGTATATAAGAAAAGCAAATGTAATTATAAAGATAGGTTATTTCAGCTAGCAAGTTAGTAATAACGTTCATCTGGATAAAATCCTCAAAGCCTGAAAAGAATAAAAACTGTTGCATTGAGCTACTAAAACAACACTAGAGACAAATAAGTTTTATTAATACAGCAAGCTGTTAGAAAGCAAGCTAAGCAAAAACTTACAAACTCATCATTATTGAAGAGGGCAATAAATTAGTTGATCTCCATGTTGGCTCATTCTTTTATTATGTGTTAAACAGATTATATTGGCTGTGCCAAAACTGGGACTACAGCATGTTTTACAGATTCATATCCACTACTTATATTGAATTGATGCATCACAGCTGTGGATCGGGACTTGACAGCCCATACTTCTTTTTTATTGTAAGTGAAAGAAATTGACTTAGACATAGCTGTGAAATTCTTCTGGTTTAGTGATAAAATTATGGGGTTTTAGTCAGCATAAAAAAGACACTGGTGTGCAGCCACTGTCATATACTACCACTGAGAACAAATAAAAACCAATTCAGGTTACACAGTTTAAGGCTGGTGAATACTGTATTGGCAGAATGTTACTTCAGCTGCCATTTTTGTTTCTCAGAGTAAAAAACCAACAAACCCACAACCCTCACCCCAAACACCAAAATCCACAACTGAAAACAGAAAATATATGTCAAAATTTTCCAACTGGCAATACATGCCAAACAGAACAAAAGGATAATCCAGGACATAATAATTTTAAAAAGAAAAACATCTCATAAAAGATGAGGAGACTAAACAGCAATCATTAAAACTGGTTATTACATAAATAACCTCTCTTTCTCTGGCTTAGTTCTCCTTTAAAAGATATCTGATACGACCTCTTTAAAAAAACTGCTCAACAGTTACTTGTTATATGACAACATCACTGTCTTACATTTAGGAAAGAAGACTGCTTATATGTCATACTATATTAAATATTTTACTAAATCAAAGTTATTACAACTGTAATAAATATAGTTTAAAAAAAAACATTTAATGTACAATTTTATTTACATGCAAGTCTATTAAAGGAACAACCTCCAGAAGAAAATGGTCTTGAAATAGGCCTACTTAAGACACAGAAGATCCACTACTTTATGGGAGGTGATGATGTGTTTTAGAGGGCAAGTAACAGAGTTCTATTCACTGACTGAAACTGTGTTATCGGTTATTGGAAATACTGAAATAATTCCATGAGTCTGTATTGCCTCCCCACCTATGTCTTCGCTGTGCAGGTGGCCTTTGTGTGTTTTTGTGGGGAGGTACCACTGAATTCATGACAATAGGTATGGATATTTGATATTCATATCGTTCCAGCATCTGAGCAATCTTCTCACGAGTGACCCCATGTTTATTCCTCCTATAAAAATAAAAAATTAAATAAATTGTTTGGTGTTTACATGTTTACAGTCTTTAAGAAAAATACTGCTAATACCACAATTTTTCTCTTTGGTGTTCATATTTTAAATTTCACTTTTATTACACAATAATAACCATTCTCTCAGTATTCAGCTTGTATTAAGGTTTACTCTAACAATTAATCACTGCGTACATTAAATAACAGAAAACAATACAGTCATTATTCTTCATACCAAAATGTACTGCTATTCACCAGGACTATGTACCTAAATAGTCTTAGGGCTTAGCTTTCTCCTTATTCACCAGATCTTACATGGTATACGAGCTAATGAGTAGAAGGATATATAAAATTACAGACTACTGCTTATGAAAGCAATGTTAAACTAGCAGAAAATGTGAAACTACACGGTTTCAAGGCTTAATGACAGAATATTTTCTCAATGGTAAATCTCTACATAAAATAAGGAGCCATTTTAGTTTTGATTTTAGATTTGCTGCTCATACCTTTATCTGCTGCCTTTTACGGATACTCGCATATTTAGAAGAATTCTAAAACACACATAAGGGAAGTAGGGCCAAAAGTGTTATCCTATTTTTGCAGTGTTTAGTCAACAGCTACTTTCAATGAGAAATTGGCCTACTAAGAACCTGAGACATTAGACATTATGTTAGAATGTATTTATCTTTTCAGTATCTATAGAATAGGATCCTAAAATCCATGTTACCAGAAAATTTTAGTCTCTACCAAAAAGAAAACGATGGAACTCATGCACAAATTGAATGGTAGAGAATTGCCAGCACTGCAGTAGAACTGAATCTAAAATAACAGGTATGAAATATAAATGAAACATGTCAATAGTGTAGATAAGCACTCATAACCCAATATATTCTTATCACCAAGACCTTGTCCAGGTTGAATTATTTCCAAGTCATAACAACACGGAATACATGCCTGCACCTTTATGCTTTCTGCCAGGGACAGAAGAGGCACGGGCCTCCTTATCAACTTGTTCATTTCTCCAGAGGAGAAATCAATACTAGGAACAAAAAAACTACACAGGAAAGAGGATATTCTATACAAAAATATTTTAAAAGACTAAATTTCTCCCCCTCATGAGTTTGTGCATATTTATTATGACAACATAATAAAATCAACATATCAAGTTGATGAGGGGTCAAAGCATACTGCAGGCAGCACATCAGTTTGATTTTCAGAATGAAAGAAGAACTGGTGATCTTAGAGGTATTTAGATTTATGCTGGCTCCTTAAGGTGTATTTTATCAGCTTTTTTCTGTGAAGAAAAGGCTGAAGTAGAAAACTTCTCTCACACTCTTCCTGGAGACAACAACAAAAACTAGAGTGATCATCACAAGCGACTCATTTCTTAAATGCTACATTGTGCTAAAGCAGTCCAGAGAAGCAGCACATTGAACTTACAAGTTATGATTTCATTCATGAACATTAACAAGTTTAATGATAGAAAATAAAAAAGCAATTCCTCTAGAAATATAATTATTCTATAAAGCCCTTGGTTCTCATGACAGAAAAAAAAAATTGAGAAGAGGAAGTCCAAGTCCTTTGATGTCAAATGTTGGAAGCACAAAGTTATTGAATATTTTCCATATCTTAGTACACCTGTAAAAAGATGACAGCTCAAGTGTTCTCAGCATAAAGTACAAACTCATCCACAACTGAATGGACCTGTGAATAATTAATTCATAAATGAGCAAGTATTGTTCCTTAAAGAACAAGGCTAGATAACAAAACCACCACCAGCAAAATCACATCAAGCATAGAAATTAGTTTTACAAAAGGGAAGGAAATCTGCTGTATAGTGTCATTTAATACTGGGATCTCCCCTTCAGATATGTTTTTACTCATCTTTTGGCAGCTCGGCTGTGCTGAAAGAGCTTAAAGCCATCTAACCCTAACCAATACACGTATCAACAACAGCTCCTAACAGATAATTACACTTTGGAAGCTGATTTTGCTATTGGTAAAAGCAAAGTTCTATTGCTATTAAATGCTTCTGCACTAGACACATCTCACATACCAACATATTGGAAAAAGTAATCCTGCACAAGCACTGCTACTTAAAAGACCCAGTACATGTCAATATCAAATTGCAGTCTTATGATCATGCTGATGGAAAAGGATTATATTAAATGTATTTGTGTTTCAATTCTGTGCGAAGTAACAAAGTAGGTAACTTTTTGAAAATTAGAATTACATCCATCTCAAAAGACAGACCATACACAGTTACATTTGAATCAGGCTTTTGGGAAATAATGTATACTTTTTGCAAGAGAAGTTCTAGTTCCCAACTGACCAGCTACTCAGAAAGCAAACACACACATGACAGGGGGCAATTTTTTCATCCAACACTTCCAAAACACGTAAAGAAAATAATAATGAAATTTTTTTCTTCTACATGGATTTTGCCATTCTTTTGTTCTCTCACCTGCAGTTTCCAAGATTTCCTAAAAATGGTATCAAAGTTCAAAATCATTTACATAAAGGTCTAAATACTATGCAAGAAGTCTTGAACACCACTGCAAGGTGTGTCTGTGGAGTCAAGATGTTTTCACAGAAGTTATGGGCAAAAAACTAAACTAAAAGCAAAATCACTCATGAATGAGTCTAAAGATAATTTGTATTTCACAGACACACTGGAAAAGACACTGACACCTATTTCACACTAAAACATCTGTCATGTTCTTGACATCAAAAACTCACCCAGTGTTGACCTAAAGATCCTTCTCACTGTTCTTTCAAACACATTAAGCAGTGGCAGAAACAATTTTACTATTATATCACTTGATAGAAGTTACTAACAATCTAGACAACTGCCACTAAAAAACAAATAAATGAGGACCATGAGTCCAAAATACAACAAAAGTCTTTGGCTACTTAAAAGTAGAAGCTAGTACATTTTTCATCCCAACCATCAGAAACAATGTTAAGTGATCCAGTTTCAGTGGGAACTGGAATGTATGACCACAGACAACTAATAAAGTCACCCCAATTTTTATCAGCATAGTATTTGCCCAGGTACTGCACAAAAGGTTGAGCTCAAAATTCATAAGGGGAATCCCAGAACTACAACAATATCATTATCTATTTCCCAAACACACAAATAAGAGGGGAAAAAAAAAAAGCCTTAAAAATTGAGCCCTCTCCCCAAGCAACTGAAAAATAAAATGAAACTTCACCACCTTGGAAACACATAAAATGACAATCTCCAAGAGTGCTCTTCATGATCAACCATGAAAATACTGCTTTTCATACTATGAAATTTCCCTAAGTTGGTTTGATACCTCGCATATTCCTAAAGCAGGTACATCCAAGACAAAAGAGACATGAACCAGGAATACGAAGCAGCTTCCCAGGAACTCTCACAGCTCCCAAGTCCAACAACATATGTCTAATGGTATGTGAAAGTCAGACCCTCTGAAGACTGGGGACAATTTAACAAAAGCTTGCAATAGAAGAACATAAAATAGGAGCTTTTGTTTTAACCTTTACTGATTAGTAATGGACTGCTGGTTTTTGACACTGATACATCTATAAAAGACAAAAGAAAGCACTTCTATTGATGCACTCCTTGCAAAATGTTTAATTTATTTTTGTCTTCTATCTATTTCTTGCTGGTAGCATTTTGTAGCAACAAATTTCTCAGAATAATTGTTAATTATAATAGCCGTTGTTCTTCCAAGGGTCAACAGTTGTTCTACTCATGTCCAGCAACATTTCAATACTGACTTATCAGGCCAACAAGACAGGATCTCTATTTATTGTTTATCCATCCAGAATAATTCCATATAAAAATATATCTTTAAATGCCTTTTTAAATAAAACATTTTACACTAGTAATAGGATTTTTTAAAAAAAAAGATACTGAATAAAACTTATTACATATATACTTGTGTACATATTTATCTGTCAATCTCTACATGTAAGTACAATGATTTCTGTCATATAAAGCTTACTTTTCTAACTCTTCAGGATCAAACTTCCACCAAGTATCTGGCTCATGGAACTCCACTCTGTACCCCTTTTCTAGAGCCTGCAGCAAGCAAAGAAAAATGCGTGTTATATGTATCACTGTTACACAAAATGTAACAAAAAGATTATAGATCTGTATGACAAGCAGTTGTGAACTATTGCCATGTCACTTACAGATCACAGCAACAAGCAGTCTCTCTTTAGAAACTTGAGTAATGAAAATGGTTCTGGACAAAACAGACCAACCTACTACAGGCCAAGGTAAGTTTGCAAAGTTGTAACAGATGGTATAAATCACACAGCAAAACCTACCACTTCCACGTATGGCTTCATTTCCCAGGCTTGAGTATTAGTGTTGTCTATTATAACTGGAGATTTCCCCTGCTCCATTGCTTGCTTTGCTGCAATGAAAAATAGAGCAAGTTAAGAAACAACTACATAACTCTAATAAAATAATAAATGTAAAGAAAACTGTTCCAGATGCTTTTTTCACTCACCTAGTTTGACTGAAATACAATGTTCTAAGAAAAGGAGTAAAAGCACTGAAATGGAGAGACAGGAATGGAAAGAAGTAGAAGCTAAGTAAGAAAAATTAATCAAAGTAAGAAAAACTAAGCAAAGGGCATAAAAAACATGTGGTGGTGAATTGGTGCAAAGGGGTAAATGGGAAGTATAGAAGTCAAAGCAATACAACAGAACTGCTCAAAAAAAGTGTCCTGTTGGGTATAGAGATCCTAGCATGAAACCATATCCTGGTTCCAGCTTTACCAGCCCTGCTGGATAACATATGGTGCATTCATAACTAAGACCTGTAGTAAGGTACTGCAGTTCTCCACCAAAATGTTAATAGTTGATCTTCACAGAAAGACATCACATATCTGAAATATGTCTGAGACCCGTTGAAAAAAAAACCCACAAACAAAAATTCAAACTGCCTTCACTTGAATAACATCTGAACTCACTGGAAGATTTCTATCAAGTCCAAATGAGGACAGAAGCTTCAGGAATAATAAGTTGCTTCTGCATTCCACAGAAGTGCAGCTGGGAAAAAGGCACATTCAGTTTAGGATCTTCATTGATGATGAGACAGACAGAGCACAGCTATGATGCAATTTGTCAGGATGCTTAGAGAGTAGCATACTTTTTTAATTTGGACCAGCAAGAGCATACTTCTTACTCAGCAGAAGCATCTTGGAGATTACAACACAGAACTGAAACTGATTGGAGGAGGTTCAGGGGATAAAACATGCAAATCTGTTAGTTACTTAAGATCCACCAGAATATGGCATAGAAAACACGTCAACATTACCCTGATGCCTAAAATGGTATCTCTTCATAAGACAAAGACAGTTTAGTCTTGATAATCAAGCATCTACCTTATGCCTAAACCTAACTTTGATCTTGAGATCAGGCACTCTTCTAAATCTCTTACACAGTTAGTCCAGAAAGCATTCTCAGAGGATTTTAAACTCATACTACTAGGATTTGTCCCTGAGAAAAACAACATTGCACAACTTTGAGCACATCTACAGAGCATGATTCTGACATTCAGGTTCTACACAATGCTACAGAGGAGACCCAAGGAAGTGAAAAACTCAAGATCTGTGCCCTTATGAGCTTAATATCCACCTCCATTTCATACAAACCGGGATAGCAGTTAACGTATTACCAGAAGTTCAGAAAGAATGCCTGCAGAGGAGAGCACCTAGAAAGGGTATTTGAGTATCCCACTTTTGGTACAAATGGGCTACCTTAAATTTTGTTGTTTTGACTTCCTTCACGTTTTATTTTGAAAGCAAGACCTCTGCCATTCTTTGCAGAAATGGACACAACTTTTACATCTTTAGAAAAGAACTGCTTCATGCATCAATTGGTAAAAGGTTCTTTTCGCAGCCTGAAACTAAGATACATGGAGAAGCAGATTTCCAACTTATGTTTCCATGTCAGATTCATGAGGATTCCTCAACTCCTTTTACACGTACACTAAAACATCTTATAACTGAAAGTAGGGCCTTGATAAAATCTATTTCTCTGCTTCTTTCTGTCTCAGTTAATCAGTAAAAACATAACAATCATTCCTTGTCTATTTTACAGAAGCACTGTGCAAAAAAAATAAAGAATCCATTGCTCTGATGCTACACACTGAAGCAAAGAACAAAAAAATCTTTTAGTTAATTCTAAGCAGTACTAGCAATGTGTGCCACAAACATGCCATGAATTTCACATTTCAAAATCCTTACAGGAAACGAGCAGTTCTTTCAAAAGACAAAGAAAGGGTGCAAAAGGTAAAAAAGCAACAAACCAAAAATACCTCAAACACTATTGCAAAGCAAAACACTGCACCTTAGGAAATCTTTAAATTAAGCCTGGGTAGTAATTATAGGGAACATGTATTACCTTGCTGTCCTTAAACATGTGTTTGTGCATTGTTTCCTCTTATCTACTCCTACTTCTATTAGCACATGTGACAGATTTGTTCTGCAGTTGAATCGAGAATTTGTATCACATCACCAGTATGACCTAGGCATTCCTCTTTTTTTTAGAGAATTGTGAGATAAATGATGAGCAAGTCAGAATGACTATAAAGGGAAAAAAATCTTCTGGTGAATGTTTTTGAACATTCTCCCACCTCTTTCCAAGTGGTTGCTACTTTGCATGATCTTCATTTTCTGGCTGCCCAATTTTAAAAGTTACAGGTATCATTTACAGAAGTGATAAGAAGACAGTGAAAATAACATTCTAAATACATGAAGCTTAGTTACTGTTACATACCTTGAAGGAAATACCTAACAGGAAGATGGTTTAGGCAGCTGTGCCTTAGTTGGTTGATGAAAAATTTGTAATACCACTAGTGCTCACATGAAAGTTAAGGTGATGAACTAGATGAAAGAGCTAATATATCAAAGCTCCAAACACTAAAATAACATTCATGCAAAAAAGTTTCCAGGTTGAATTAAAAATGTTAAAATAGTATGCATTTAATGAAAAGCAAGACCCACGAGTGTGAAGATTAAAAAAAATACATCTGTTGAATAGCTGCTCATTTAGTGAACATGGCTCAATCTGTACACTGAATGAAGCAGGGATCTGAAGAAAGAAAAACTCTAAATTATTGTAGAGAACTAGGCATTTATCTTGAAGGAAATCAACCCATACAATGGGAAGAAATTAAATGAACAGACTGGGAAGTAACTTTGTAGATGGAAAGAAGGAAAAAAGTAAAAGCTAAAGTATGCTCCAACAGAGCACTTAAAATCAATGGAAAAAGCTATATAAAAAAAATGAAAAAAAAATTGCCTTGGCTTCATTAAGCTGTCACAAATGATCTTTCAGAAACTCAAGTCTAGAAAAGATGACTGGTAGGCTGAAAAAAATAAAGGAAAAAATCTTGAAATATTCATTTCAGAAAAGATCCGTAAAGGTAGCAAAAGAACAGCCAATTCGTAATGAAGATAATGGGGCCATCATTAATTTACAAAAGCTTGCAAAGAAAGATCATATTAGATTTACAATCCACTTACATATCCTACCATTTCATTTTAACCATGGATCGAAGTACTAAGTGTGCTGGTGTAATACCTGACAAAGTTTTGTTTAAAGGTATAAAAAGTCACTAATTAGTCACTGTCAAAATCAAACCAACAACAACAAAAAAAAAGAGTTTAAAAAGCAGATAATCCTCAACTCAACACTGTGGTTTTACCACAAAGGCATCCAAAAGTCCCAGTAACTGGCAAGATGAACTAAAATAGGAGACACTTAACAAATCCACACAAATGAACTCAAAGGGCTCAAAACTCTGCAAGAGTGACACTTGGATAATTAAAGTTGCAATGGTAAATTCCAGTATCTCCTACTATTTGCACACTTGACCTTACAAGCTTCACATTAAATGCCCATGTGATTTAGTATCAAGGGTATGTAATTCACTGTCTTATAAATATTTGAGAGTTTGAAATTCTCTGTCCAAAATAAATGAATTCTTATTCCTAAATGGGTCTTGTAATGATGTTTTCTCATACTTGGTATATTGCAGATTCCCTCCCTTCCCCAAAATGAGGGGCGGTTAATTTTAACAGAATAATCTTCCCATTTGTGAAGAAAGCACATTTTTGCCTTCTCCATAATTATGACATGAGGATTATAAAGTCCTAGCTAAATATGTTGTCATATGAATATTAGCCAATATATACATAACTCATGTATGCAGCTGACATAATCTATGAAACTTTAACCTAGACCTACTCATCAGACAAGAATTCCAACCATGAGGATTACCATTCTCATGAAGTTCTCATTTCATGCATTTCAAGGCTGCATGCACAAATAAAACCAAGAGCTTCTCAACTACTTCAAGTCAGACAGCTTTGTCTGGTCAAACCAGGAGGTAAGAATTGAGTGTAACTTCAAACCAAAGCTACTCTGGCAAGTGTTTTGCAGTGGTGGTGTTCTATACACCATGATACAGCTGTTCTTATTCAGTGATTTTGATAACGAGCAACTACATTATATACTGCTCTGGTTATCAAAACTACTGTGTAACCAAGTGACTGACAGAGAACTAGAAAGATCTTAAGATATAGTCAGAAACAGCCAGAAGCCATTATCAAGTGAGAATTGTTTGGTGGTCTCATAATTGTGAAGGGTCAAGCCCTCTCACCCATGAAGTACCACTACCTTATCAACTCTTCTACTCCTCAGGCTCCTACTGAAAACTTAATTTGACATATTTACTGTTGCTGCACTCCAACCTCAAAAGTGTACTTTATAACTGATATTCTAATAACTGCCCAAAAAATTCCTTCACTGTTCATACAGAAATATTCCTCGATGTATCATAAAGTTCACATTAGATTGAGGAGAAAAGGAAAGTGGAGAATAACTTTTTTCCTTGGCCCTCTGTATTTTTTGATGCAAAGTAGCCACTCTCTAGACACTGTAGCACAGAGAATAATGTGCATGCACACATAACTGAGCTTCTCAGTTTGTCCACTCCTCAGAGCAGACCAAACAGATAATGAGACTCTTGGAGAACTGCTACAGAAAGGGCAAGAATCTGTCTGTTACCCTTCATACTCCAGTTATCCACTTCCTTACCAATTAAACTCAGCCTCTGGACACTAGAAAGATGACATTAGTTAAAACTGGTAATGTATACAAATGAACTAAAATCTTCCTCAGAAACATCCTTCCATCAGTTTTGGATGAACTTCAGATCAGGAAAGATACTGGAAAAAAACCCAGGATACTCTACTAGTAGTTTCCAGCATTATAAAGATTGTATTCTGTCATCAAGATGATGTGTAAGAAATCAACAGGTCACAGCACAAAGAAGAGAGATATTCCAAATTTAACTCAGAACCTTCTTTAAGTTCAAAATTTGACATGTATACATACATTAATTAAAATTTAAAGGATAATTTAAACATGTATTTCTATACAGCCTATACTAAGAGATATTTTTTTATATAAACACACACTCCTTTTCATATAGACTTAACACACATGAACGTTACATTATACTTCTATTTTCTAAATATAAGCATCAATTAATAGGACTCTTATTAATTCAAACCTCTTTTCTGGTTCCAGTCATGGGCATCACCAAGCTGAGTAGCATTATAGGAATATCCATCTTGTTGGCGAAAATAATCATCAGTGCTGAATATGATGCCATCACGACTCTGACCAAGCAGAATACTATTGAAGAAAGGAAAACACAAAATGATTTTAACTTCTATTTTTCAGATATTAAAAAAGGAGGAAAAAAAAAGAATATTACTAAAACAATTCTAACTGTAACCTAGTTCTGAAGATCTTGCATAATTCAAACTGGTTTATAAAAGTACACTCATATGTATTACCAATAATTCTGTTCCAAATTAAAGCAATATATTTTTCCCCTTTCCACTCTTTCTGTATTTGTTGTTCCTCCTCCTCCACCCCCAAAGGATGTTTGCAACCTTATAATGTATAGTTATATTGAAGTTCTAAGTAGATCATACTATTTTAATGCATTTACTAACATTTCCCATATAAATCCTCATTTTGAATTATCTCTAGAAGCCAGTCTGATCCTGAGGAATCTGGATGCAGATGAGAAATGAACTGGATATTTAAATCCTTTTTCAGAACCTTAAACTCTCAACATACCCTCTTCTGACTGTTGCTCATGCTGCTTGCATACACAACATGGGTCAAACAAGAATAGCAAGAGAGAACTAGTAACGTTTACAGCAATCTCCCTTTTTTCCAGGAAAAAAAAAAAGATCATAATAAACTTTCAAGACTGCCCTCCTAATGAAAGTCAGGATTACAGAACGGTGTCCTCAGTCTTTCAAGATCCTATATTCTTCTATTCCAGTTCTATGCCCTCCCTCCCCATCCTGGTAACACACTCTTGACTCTATTTTCTCACCAACTCTGGTACTCACTGGATCTACAAGCAATTGGAATTCATACTCAGAAGAAAGCAATGCTTCTCTCCTTGTCTTTTCCAGAGATACTTTTTTTAAAGTTTTAGAAGTTGAATTTATTTTAAAAAAGACCCTGAGAAGTAATTCACTAGAAGCAGCTAACCATCTACATGGGTTACCACATCTTGTAGAAGTGTATTTTCAGTCCAATATATAAGAAAATTAAGATAGGATTTTCTAATATCTCAGTTTCTAGCAGGGAATATATTGGTTTTCCCTATCTTTCATACTTAAGTGTTAACAGGTTAACAGGAAAACCATGTTGAATGTATTCCTTCAAATCTAGAAAAAACCAATCACCTCTCACATCACTTAAACCACTTAATTAGTGTGTTTTAGCTTCCTTTCATAAGACAATGCCATTCCATGGTGCCTTCTGGACATATAGACCAATTTCAACAAAATCTGACAGAACATGCTCTATAAAATACTATGAATTTTTTATGAGGAGAAAACAAACAGAAAAAACCAAAGCAAATAAAATTTGTAATTAAACCAATAAAACACAGAGATTGAAATTAGAATCCATAAAGATTTAAAAAAAAATATTGTAATGGAAATTTCACATTTACCCAGGCTTTTAGGCCCACAATTTCCAAGCAACACGGACATTTTACTGTCTATAAGTTTACTTCATTTGTAGGTCAGAGTAAGTTGAACATTAATGATTGCAGAATAAATTTAACTATGCTTTAGCAAACAATGAAAGATACTGTGAAGAAGCCAATGAGGGTAAAAAGGGGGAACTCAGAGGGACACAGCTGCAATGCTCACTACTAATATGTTCATTTTTATTTTATGTTGTAATATTTTATACTATATTTATTAATCATAGAAGTTATTGCAACTTTTTTTTCAAAAATCCAATAAATTTTTCTAGAATTCTGGATTTCCACTGTCATGAAATGCCACAGTCAAACCTTCTATAAGCATTATACTGCTGATTTAGATAATTTAAATACATCCTAAATGTGGCCCAGGCACGCAAACGAATACCCGTAATTCAGAGAAAATGATAATAGCGAAGTTACCAAGCATAATTAACTACTGATATATACCATAATTAACTACTGATATATACCATAACAATCTGTCAAATCAAATCCACAGTAACCATCCCAACAAGCAACTCCTATTTTGCCAAAAGTCAACTTTATTTACAGGAAATCCTTGGAAACTGGAGTTTAAAGGAAAACCTTGTGAAATCAAGAAAACAGTACAGTTCTGTTTTAAGTGTTATCTAGAACAACTGTTACTATAAACTTCCTTGATTATTTTTGGTTTGTATAGTATATTTAAATTTGAAAACAAAAATAAGAAGGACAATAGCTGGAGAGGTGGGCCTGTACTAACCTCATGAAGTTCAACAAGGCCAAGTGCAAGGTCCTGCATTTGGGTAGGAGCAATCCCAAGGCACAATTACAGGTTGGGCAGAGAATGGATTGAAAATAGCTCTGAAGAGAAGAACTTGGGGATGTTGGTGAACGAGAAGCTCAACATGAGCTGGCAAGGCTTGTTCACAGCCTAGAAAGTCAACAACATCCCGGGCTGCACCAAAAGAAGTCTAGGCAGCAGGTCAAGGGAGATGATTCTGTCCCTCTATTACACTCTCAGGAGAACTCACCTGGAGCACCGTGTTCAGTTCTGGACTCCTCAGCACAGGAAGGACATGGATCTGTTCGAGTGAGTCCAGAGGAGGGCCACAAAGAGGATCAGAGGGCTGGAGCATCCCCCATATGAGGACAGGCTGAGAGAGTTGGGCTTGTTTAGCCTAGAGAACAGAAGGCTATAGGGAGACCCTTATAGCAGCCTTCCAATCCTTAAAGGGGGCAACAGGAAAGCTGGGCAGGGGCTCTTTATCAGGGCATGCAGAGACAGGAGAGGTAGCATTTTTAAGCTGAAAGAGGGAAAATTTAGAATCATAGAACAACCAGGTTGGAAGAGACCCACCAGATCATCAGGTCCAACTGTTCCTATCAAACACTAAACCATGACTGTCAGCACTTCATCAACCCATGCCTTAAACGCCTCCAGAGAAGGTGAATCAACCACCTCCCTGGGCAGCCTGTTCCAATGCCTAATGACCCTTTCCATAAAAAACTTCCTCCTAATCTCTAGCCTAANTACAAGCCAGGATGCCATTGGCCTTCTTGGCCACCTGGGCACACTGCTGGCTCATGTTCAGTTGGCTGTCAACCAACACCCCCAGGTCCTTCTCCTCCAGGCAGCTTTCTAGACAGACTTCTTCTAGTCTGTAGCTCTGCATAGGGCTGCTGTGCCGCAAGTGCAGGACCCGGTATTTGGCCTTATTAAACCTCATGCCATTGGACATGATGAATTCCCGATCAATTATTGGGAAAAAACTTTTTATGACGGGGATGGTGAGGCACTGGCTCAGGTTGCCCAGAAAAGTTGTGGATGCCCCATGTATCCCTGGAGGTTTTCAAGGCCAGGCTGGATGGGGCCTTGAGCAACCTGATTCAGTGAGAGGTGTCCCTGCCCATGGCAGGGTGTTTGGACATGGATAATGTTTAAGGTCCCTTCCAACCCAAATCATTCCATGATTCCATGATAAAACAGCCAGTTTATGTCACAAAACATTTATACCTCACTACAACACTCAGATATCACTGTCCATGGAAATACAGGCAATTAATCTGGCTCAGAAACAGGCAATGTAACCAAAGACTACAGAACCCAAACTGCACTAGCAGTATGTGGGACGCTCTACAGTTGAGGTGTTGGGAACAGAAAAGAACTGTTGAAATCCCAAACAACATAGGAGAAAAAAAGTATGTTAGTTCTGAGTTACCAAGCTTTTTTATATATACCTGCAGGAAGAGCTACCGAAGCTTAATTCCTACACAAGGAACTTGCTATGTTTTGCCACCTGTCATCAACAACACACCTGTTATGGATCACAGCTTAAATACTGGAACACTGTACAGACTATTAACTTACATCCCTACAGATTTTTTTGTCCCACAGCTATGCTGTTGCTTATTTTTTCTTTTAAAATACAAAGATCTGTAACAAAACTCAGCTTACTAGGGACTCGAAGAAACTAGTAATGATGCAACTGTCAAGTAATATGATTGAAGCTACAAACAAGCTGTTTTTCCCCTTACTGATCTTTCACTCTTTTCCAGAGTATTATGGTTACTTCAGGATAAATAGCAATGCTATTTCAGAAAGCAGAGCATGATACATCAGAAGTGCAGCCACATTTTGGACACTGTTCAATAACTATTTTTGCTAGAGCCTATGTCGTGTAATAGGATGTGTATTACACTGGTCTAGGAGAGCATGGGAGGATTCAAATTCTATTTTTGCTCTATCTAGACAAAACAACACCAATAAACCATACACCACATACAACACTATTTTTTTTCATATCCATTCCTCTCCTGTATAAAATATTTAACTGGAATTTATATTCATAAGTTGTTTGTCCATGATTTCACATATGGCCCAAATTTCTTATTTACAGTACGCTACACTTGCCAATTAAAAACGCTAGAAAAAATGGTCCCGGCTTCCACACTCACTTTTTTAATGCTGAACATATATACACACATCCTGAAGAGTAAGGACCATCTGCCTTAATAAAAAAAGAGAGTAAAGAATAAGTGGGATTCTTCTACTAACTGAGTAGATACACACATCCCTACAGCTCCTGGGGGCCTGACCATCAGGCTTCTGTAACATTGTGTATAAACTGAAGAAACAACACTAATGGCACTATTGGGGCATTCATTTTTATTTATGTTTCTAGGAACTGACTCTGCCCGGTGTTCTGGAGAATAATAATGCACTTACTCAAATTCTTCTATTGTATCTCCCAAACATTGTTAATTGTAGCAATAAAGAAACACAGTGATGAGGGTTCAGGAATCTTGCAAACCCATCAAGAAAGTTTATTCTCTAAGTATTTTGTTATTATTCCTCGAAGTTCATAATGCACCACAATTTATTTAAGAACTCATATAACTGATATAACAGGTTTAATATTGTAAACTGTGTTTGCAATCCTAAAACTACAGAATTTGGGAAGGTAAAGCCACTACCAAAGGAGTCTGAGTAACAGAACCCTTACCCTATAAATAACAGACAATCTATCACAAAGTAATGACCTGAAACTTATAATTATTACAGCAATGATTGTAGCCTGGTTTTAAATCATTAAATTAAAACATAACATTTTTAAAGCCTGACAATTATTCCTTTCAGTATCCACAGTGTCTTCTAAATTTTACAAGTTTTTACATTTGTAAAATTAAAAAAACCCCATACTTGTTGACATCGTATGGAACAATTCACATACTTCTAATATGAATTTGGCAATAAAATTCATCCTTGGCTCATGAACTAGGAAACAGAAATAACAAAAAGCACATTTGTGCAAAGAAACCCATCATTATTATCTAAAGCCACAAAAAAGATAATTTTCCACTTTTGAGAGATGGAAAAAGAAAAAAAAAAGAAATAAATACATTTCTAATAAGAGAATCAAATTTCAGGTCAGTCAGCATCAATATGTGCCCATGCCTGAAATGAGGAGCAGTATTATCCAACTGCTGTAATCCACTCTTGTCACCCTACATCTTCCCTGCAAATGAACACCTATCTTTGAACATAGTAGGACAGTGACATCAAAGTATATATAAAAATTAAAGCAGCTCACCCACTTCTCCTGGCAGCTTTTCAGCCAGGCTTCTCCCAGTCAGTAGCACTGCATAGGGTTGTTGTGCCCCAAGTGCAGGACCCAGCATTTCACCTTGTTAAACCTCATGCCATTGGTCTCTGCCCAGTGGTCCAGCCTGTTCAGATCCCTTTGCAGAGCCTCCCTACCCTCCAGCAGATTAACACTTCCACCCAGTTTAGTGTCGTCTGCAAACTTGCTAAGGGTACACTCAATGCCTTCATCCAGGTCATTGATGAAGACATTGAACAGGGCTGGACACAGCACTGAGCCCTGGGGAACCCCACTTGTAACTGGCCTCCAGCTGGATTTAACACCATTTACCACCACTCTCTGGGCCCGGCCAGCTAACCAGTTTTCCACCCAGGAGAGTGTGCGCCTGTCCAGGCTGGAGGCTGACAGTTTCTGTAGCAGAATGCTATGAGAAACTGTGTCAAAGGCTTTGCTGAAGTCCAATAAGACTAAATCCATAGCCTTTCCCTTGTCCAAGACTCTAGTCACTTGGTCATAGAAGGCGATCAGGTTGGTTTGGCAAGACCTGCCTTTCGTGAACTCATGTTGACTGGGCCTGATCATCCGGTTCTCTTGCAAGTGTTTTGTGATAGCCCTCAAGATCACCTGCTCCATGACTTGCCCTGGTACTGAGGTCAGACTGACAGGCCTGTAGTTCCCTGGATCCGCCTTGTGCCCCTTCCTATGGATGGGCACGACATCAGCCAGCCCCCAGTCCAGTGGTACCTCCCCAGTCATCCAGGACCGCTGGAAGATGATGGAAAGGGGTTTGGCAAGCACATCCACCAGTTCCCTCAAAGCTCTTGAGTGGACTCCATCTGGCCCTATAGACTTTTGGACATCTAGCTGGGCAAGCAAGTCTCTAACCACCTCCTCTTGGATTGTGGGAACCTCGCTCTGCTCCTCCAACCCCTGGGGTTGTGCGCAGAGGGAACAACTTTCCTTACTATTAAAGACTGAAGCAAAGCAGGCATTGAGTACTTCAGCCTTGCCTTCATCCCCTGTTACTGTTGTTCCCTCTGCATCTAGTAGGGACTGGAGATTCTCCCTAGTCCTCCTTTTACTATTGATATATTTGTAGAAAGATTTTTTTTAATTGTCTTTCACAGACTCAGCCGATCTGATTTCTAGTTGGGCCTTAGCCTTCCTGATTTTTTCCCTGCACATTCTCGTTTCCTGCCCCTTCCTCCAAAGCTCATAGACCTTCCTCTTCTTATTGATGTCTCTCAGGACCTCCCTACTCAACCAGGCTGGTTTCTTGCCCCGCTGGCTACTTTTCCGGAACATGGGGACGGCTTTCTCCTGGGCTGCTAGGAGTTCCTTTTTGAAGAGTGCCCAGCCCTCGTGGCCTCCCTTGCCCTTAACAAGACTTCTTAGACCCAATAATTCCCCTATTTAAAATAGGTAACATATCACAGATGAGAAGAAAAACAGACAATAACCAAATATCATTTTATAACCTGTAGTATTACTAAGCTATGTAAACGTTACTTTAAAAGCATTGCTTGCAACACTGTTTCAAGAAATACATTAGAAATAACAACACAATTGTTTCTACATTCAGCTACATATATAACTCTTTAACTCTTCCATTCTAAAGAGGGAACTCTTGGGAAGACTTTTGCATGAGCATAAAAAAGTAATTCTGCTTCAAACCAATGCTGCAGATTTGACAAGAGGATTTTTTTAAATGAAGGAAGTTAAGAATAAAAACAATAAGAGGGAGACCATCACATCATAGCACACCTAAAAGTTTCATAATAAATGATGGATTTAATGGATACAGAACATTTTAGATTTAGCACAAACCAGATCCTGCTCACCAAAACTCTAGTCAAGAAAGAAAGCCCAAGGAAATCTTTTTAATATTTACTGTCATCTCTCCTCATTAAGTAAAAATTACTGCATCTTAACAGCCTAATACCAAAGTCTGTAAAGTGCTTACAGATTAAAAACAAAAAAAATCTTAAAAATTGTGATTTGAATAAGCATCTCAAGCTTTAAGTCTTTACTTACTGAGAAAGTGTTGATTTTCCTGAACCAGGCAGGCCTCTTAAGATTAGGAGGAATTTATCTGAAGAACCAAATCTTTCTTCAGGTAACTGCAAGGAAGAAAAGCTGTCCATTCCTTCTGTATTGTCAGCTTTTGGATCCTTCCAACACTCTTTTCTGGTTTCACAGAAACCATTATTTTGGAGTCTGTTCTGGTCATTATTTTGGAGTTCATGCTGGTCATTATTTCCATTTCTGAAGACCTGAGTAGTATGGATATCAATATGACCAGCATAGTTGGTACTTTGATCAAGCAATGGACCGTGACAGTTGATATCACTATTTCCATGGCAACCATGATATTTTTTGCAAGAAAGTTCACCATTCTGAGAAGCAAGAGCATTCATTTCCTGCAGTGGGGAATTAAGTATCTGAAAACGTGATTGATGGTTGTTGAATCTAGGATGAGGTCCCTGAGGTACTAGGAAAGAGCCAGCTGACTGCCAAGCAGGTCTGAATTCAGGCACTGAGTAGTTCCAGTATTTAGAATCTACTTGTCCATTAAAGGTGTTTTCAGTTTTCCAGACACCTGTTTCCACAACAAACTGCTGCTCGTTGCTTGTCTTCTGACTTTTCTGTTCCCCAAAGAAATGCTGTCCATTCTCATAAAACAGTTGTGGGCTGCCCAACAACACATGTTGATAATCCTCTTGCGAGGTTTGACTACATTTATATGGAGAGTATTGTTCCTGAGAAGTTTCAGTTTCTTTTTCCCCAGAATTAGTATCCAAATTTTCATTTTCCAGCTGGTGAATTTCTTTATAGAATTGGTCCAGTTCATCATCTATTTCTGGTACAGCAGAAGTCACCTGCATCTTATTTGCCTCCTTTCTTTCAGCTTTCTTTTCATGCAGTTCATTTTCATCTCCCTTGCTGCTTCTACGTTCATTGCAACTGCCAGCTTCATCCTGTTTGTTACTTTCAGCAGGCTTGTAAATAGGTCCAATAAATTCTTTGCTTGTAAAAAAATCTTCATCTGATGCATTTCTGTTTACTGAGAATGATGTACTGCCATTTGTAATACTATCTTCACCAACATTATTTTTAATAAGACCTTTTTTCCCTTCAACTTCAGTGTCATTTACTGATGCAAATGGGGAACTTACATCCTGCACAGTTTCTGAATCAATTGGCTGTCCAAGTACTATATTATATTCAGGAAGCACTTCATTCAGTGTTCCTGATGCACCAGCAGGTATTTCCTCTTGCTTCTGCATTTCATATTGTTCTTGGTTATCTGAGGCACACGCTGGTATTAAACCGTCTGACATTCTCTCAGTGTTCACTTCCTCTTGAATAGCTTGGTTACCATCATCAGACAGTTTCTTGTAAGCCCCTTCTGTTGACTTCATTCTTTTAGAATATGGTTCAATTGTGATTTCATCCTGACACTCCAAGAGCCTTATGCTACTTTCAGCATGAAGCATCTTAGAATAAAAAATAATACATTATCAGTGTGAACAATTTTAAAGTATGAAAAAGCAGAAGTTTTTCTGGCCTATTACACGCATCCTTCACAGTCACAGCTAAAATGTGTTCAATGAGAAGAAAAGCAGACAACACCTACTGGAAGCCTTGTTTAAACAAAATTGCCAAATCACTGCACATCTTTAGCAAAGAAACACATTAGTGCTGTACTAATCTAGCAATCATATTTTATGATGTATCTTAAATAATTACAAATCACAACTTTTAAAATGTGAGTATCTGAAAAACTGTATCAGTAACTTCTCTTCTCTGTCGACCTATACCAATCTGCCAAATGCTATGAGTCTCTTACAGTATAAACATGTGCCAAATCCCAATGCACTAACCAATGCCTGACATCACGACTAACATGACCAACAAATAAGCAAATACTTCCATCATAGGGATTATTTTCTGTGATACAAACTGAACTCAACTAATTAATACTAATCAAAAAGATGCTGGATGGCATTTAAATTTCGTACAGTCAAGTAAGACTTAAAATTAAATCTGCAATCTGTTATTATGTTTCTGGGGTTGTTTAGCCTGGAGGAGGCTGAGGGGAGACCTCATTGCTCTCTACAACTATCTGAAGGGAGGTTGTGGAGAGGAGGGAGCTGGCCTCTTCTCCCAAGTGACAGGGGACAGGACAAGGGGGAATGGTCTCAAGCTCCGCCAGGGGAGATTTAGGCTAGAGATGAGGAGGAAGTTTTTTACGGAAAGGGTCATTAGGCATTGGAATATGCTGACCAGGGAGGTGGTTGATTCACCTTCCCTGGAGGGGTTTAAGGCACGAGTAGAAGGGGTCCTGAGGGACATTGTTTAGTGTTTGGTGGGAATGGTTGGACTCGATGATCCAATGGGTCTCTTCCAACCCAGTGATTCTACGATTCTGTGATTCTGTGGGTTTGGAAAATCTAAATAACTTTGTTAAGAACCAAGACCACCTGGTTGTGTATTTTCTTAAAATAAACACACAAAAGCAAACCCTGCCCCAAACAGATTGCCATCTCAGAATAAGCCAGTAAAGTTCCAGAAAGATTCAGAGAGATGACAGCAATTAAAGCCAAAGTAAAATGGCACTGAACACTGTGACACGCAGTCACGCCACTATTCAACTATTATTTAGATTCTGCTTTGTATTCCTGAGGTCTAGACAGAATGCAATAAAAAACAATACTAATTTTACAACAAATCAAGTGCCAAGTAGTTTATTCAGCAAATCTCCTCTCCCGTATCAAACAAGAAAGTATTTTTCCTACTAGAGGCTTTAATCTACCATTTTATGTGAACATTTCATCTTTCTTGGAGTAAATATTAATAAAATGTCCCATACTCTTCATTCTGGACAAGAAATGAAGGGGTTTTTTAAAATTTATCCTAAAAGAAGCTGTAGATTAAAGGAAGATTTGTAAGTATCATCTCATGTTCACTGGCAAAACTCACAAGAAAAAGTGTTACTCTGGCCAGTTTCTCAGGTGATATCCAACGGAAGAGAATTCTGCCATCCTCAGTATCAAAATGTCTGAACCAAATTCATTTTACTGCTTTCATCTGACTTTACTACATGGAAGACAGCACTAACGTCAGAAGCAGGAGAAAAGTGGTCATGCAATTATCTCTCCTTCCTCAGAGGTGGTTAAACAATCTTACGGGTACCACAGTCTCTCCTCCTCACAAGAAATACAGATTTTATGATTACCTCCAGCTTCTCAATTCCTTCTAAGTTAGAAAGAGAGTATGAGATTATATAAATCAGTGGACTCTATGCCCTATCTATCAAAAAACGTTACTCTGTGTCCATTCAAGAACAGGACCCGGAAAATAACAAAGTTGCTTTACTAGTTTCTACTCCTCATCTGTCTTCTGGGATGGTGTTTAAGCAGGGCCCATATTCTGATGTAGAATGAAAGAATGAAAGCAGACCACATAAACAGTTGCGGTACACTATCTCCAATGATGGAGGATGCTGCTCTGTGACTGTCCAATACAGAAACACCCTTTCTTGCTAATCCTTAACAGACTTTCTCTGACTATCCACTAGGACAGGGAAGTTGCACGTGAAAGCATCCCCACCTGCATTCTTTGGGGGGGACAAAGTATGTACTGACAAAGCGCAGCCTACGTGACTGCTTTGATTCTTGAATGGGACACGCACAGATCCAACATATTTCTGTAAAGAACTGGTTGTGAGCATTCAGCCTGAGCTGGCACATGTGAGTCACCAGGCTGGTGTTTGCAATGCAGAATTACCACTTTAACTAACCTGTCAAATATGCAGAAGGCTCAACCAATTAAGACCTACGCTCCACCTGTATGATAAATTTCCAAATGGAAAAAGGCAGCACATGTGGCAGACCTTGCAAACAGTGGGAACCAGTTAGCTTTGCTTGCCTGACCACCTGTTTCTGGGATGGAGGTGACAAAGCAAGCAGGTCAGTGTCCTTTGCACAAAACCAGACAGCAGGTATGGCTCCTGTACAAGGTGCCACTGTCAGGAGTGAGGTGCCTGAGGTGGGGGCCAAGAGCCACAACCCCAGCTGTGGGTAGGGGTGTTGGCTGCTGCCTGCCTCCCCCCCCCCCCCGTGTGAGGCACCCCCTCCCCACAGCCAGGTACGAGGCACACTTTCCCTGCCCCAAATCCCCCACCCCACACCTTGGAGGCTGATGGGAGACCTTATCACGGCCTACAACTGCCTGAAAGGAGGTTGTAGAGACTGGGGTGCTGGTCTCTTCTCCCAAGTGACAGGCAATAGGATGAGAAGGAATGGCCTCAAGCTGCACCAGGGAGGTTCAGATTGCACATTAGGAAATGTATCTTAGAATCATAGAATGATAGAATAGTTTGGGTTGGAAGTGACCTTAAAGACCATCCAGTTCCAGCCCCCCTGCCATGGGCAGGGACATCTAACTGGATCAGGCTGCCCAAAGCCCCATGCAATCTGGCCTTGAACACCTCCAGGGATGGGGCAGCCACGGCTTCCCTGGGCAACTTGTGCCAGTGCCTCAACACCCTTATTGTGAAGAAGTTCCTCATCAAGTCCAGTCTGAATCTGCCTCTCTCCAGTTTATACCTGTTCCCCCTAGTCCTATCACCACAAGTCTTTATGAACAGTCCCTCCCCAGCTTTCCTGTAGCCCCTTCAGGTACTGGAAGGTCACTATAAGATCTCCTTAGAGCCTCCTCTTCTTCAGGCTGAACAAGCCCAACTCTCAGCCTGTCCTCATCCAGGAGGTTGCTCCAGCCCTCGGATCATCCTTGTAGCCTCCTCTGCACCCGTTCCAACAGCTCCGTATCCTTCTTATGCTGAGGATTCCAGAACTGGACACATTGCAGGTGGCATCTCACAAGACAGGAATAGAGGGCCAGAGTAGATGAACAGAGGGGATTCTTCACCAAACGGGTAATTGGGCACTGGACCAGGCTGCTCAGGGAGGTGGCTGAGTCTCCATCCCTGGAGGTGTTTAACAGACGAGGAAATGAGGTGCTCAGAGATATGATTTAGCAGAGGACAGGTACGGTAGACTTGAACTCAAACGTCTTTTCCAGCCAAAGCTCTTATCTATGTGTAAGGCACCCCCTCCTCCCCCCTGCCTCAGCCCCGGCTCCCGCGCCAGCACCACCCCCAACCCCCCCCCCCAGCCCCTCTGCCATAGGCCGGATCCGAATGGCCGGGCAGAAGCTGAATCTGAATCTGAAGTGGCAGCCGAACCTGAAGCCGCAGCCGCACGCGGATGAACGGACCAACCTCAAGGCGGAGGGTCCCGCCGACTCGGCGACCAGGGGGGCAGCGGAACCCCGACACCCCTCGCTCTCAAAATGGCACCGCCTCCCTCCGCCGTTATGGGACCTGTAGTTCCGTTCGGCCGCGCGCCGGACTACAACTCCCAGCATGCCTCGGGCCCGGGGTTGGCGGGCTGGCTTCCCCGGTGCGCGGGAAGGCTTGCAGCCAGGGTGGGAGCGCGGCGGGGAGGGGGGATTTTAGGGTGTTTTACAGCCCTCGGGGACATCTCTCAGCATGCAGGTTTGTTCGCAGCCTGTGCGGCGGGGTGGAAGCCATCCGCATGGCTTCCTGCCGTCGGGGGCTGCAGTGCAGTCGGCGTGCTTATTTCATAGAATCATGGAATCAGCCTTAAATATAATCCTGCTATGGGCAGGGACACCTCCCAGCAGACCAGGCTGCTCAAAGTCCCATCCAACCTGGCCTTGAACACCCCCAGGCAACCTGTTCCACTCTCATTGTGAAGAATCTCTTCCTGGTGTCTAAATTCCCTAAATCAGTACCAAAACATTAGTGTTTTGTTCTTGGTGGGAAGAAACATCTCAGCTACTTGTGAGAAACACTCATTTGCTAGTAAAATTTTGAAAATGACAAAGTCTTTGAAGCAAAGATGATAATTCTGTTTTACAATTCAGTGTGGATGCCCTTCTAAAAAAGGCATACCATCTTACAAAAGCAGTGGGTATACAGACTAGTTTTAGACAAAAGAACCGAGTAAGTCCTCAAAGGATGTTTATTTTTTTAGGTTATCCAACCATGTCTGGAGACTTTCTTCAGGTTATCTCCTGATCTAAAGCAGCTACATCTTACAAGACAAGCACATCAACAAATTCTTGTAAGTGTAAGAGAGTGTTTGTCCTTTCTGGTTATTCATCCATGTCTGGAGATTGTCTGCATATTATCTCTTGATATAAGACAGATTTCTATTACAAGATAATTAAACATACAAACAAGCTGCAGCAGAACTTTTCAATTAATTCTCACATACTGAAAACAGGGTTGAAGCTCCAGTCAGCAGCCTGGTGAGTGTTCCCACTGGATTTTCTGTTGCCCTGCTCCATCCCTCGGCTGTGCTTGCGCCATGTCTGGACCTGCGTTCCTGCAGTTTGGTCCACCCTCCATAAAGCTTTGGATGGTTATGTTTAGGTTGGTTTTTTTTTTTTTAATAATAAAGTAAACTTTGCCAGTATCTTCTGCCTAGATGTTAGGCCTGTCAATGTTAATTTGAATAAAGTGTTAAATTTTTGGCCCTAACCTCAAAGGGGAACATTTGTTGTAATTAGTTACGTATGTCCCTGCATTGGACTAACTCACTCTGACCACTACATTAAGGATAAAATATTTTCTTCTGCGGAATTTTAAGAATACTAACATTTATTTTGTTTTAAGTGGTATACTGATTTTTGGGTAGGAATGACAAAGAAAGGTTTTAGGGGTTTTCAAGCCCAGGTTGAATGAGGCCTTGAGCAACCTCATCTAGTGGAAGGTGTGGCTGCCCATGGTGGAGACAGGGGTGGAACATCCCTTCCAACCCAAGCCATTCTATGATTTTATGAAGATTATGAAGTTCTGATGAGAAATGACCCCAATGTAAGAGCTGCCCAAGTTTCCAAAACATGTATTGTACTTCATATACAAACTTGCAACTTTTCCATGCAGCACAGAGTATATTTTTTCCATTATGTATCTACATTCTGTTTTTCAAATCTTGTGCTATTATGCAAAGCAAACCATATTTTTCCCAAGGAACAATCCTATCACAATAATTCTCCAGTTCTCATTAGTGAACACAACAGTTCCTGTAAGTGATGTGCCCATTGCAACTATTTGCAACCTTTGTACTTTCAGATGACCTGAATAAATGAGGAATATTTTAATGTTTATATCATTTATAAAGTCTCTGAAATTAGTTTATTTGCTATACAAGGTAAAAAGAAAATAGTGGTTGATGTTCTAGTTACCCCTGCAACAAAAACATAGTCTCTTTTCCTGTGCCAGATGATAACCTTGTTTTGTTGGAAGGTATGGATATGTCTTTGGTAACATTTTAATTTAGATCTAAATTGAGCATTTGAAGTGAATCTCCTGATTCTTCCCATTTATGCAATTTAAAAGGTACTGAAATACATATTGTATGAATGCCACAACTTTAGCATCAAGTACTTTTGCATATTGATTTGCTCTTAAGGGCATTTCAGTAGTTGTGCAGACGTTCCTTGCATCGCAACCAGACGTGGGAAATCTGTGTGCAGGTTTTTCTAAGAAGTAAGTGTGGCACAATCTAGTCACTTCATTCCAGACTGGAAAAACAGTAGGTGAATTCAACTAGAAGACAGGAGGAGTCCTCTGTTAAGGCATGGCCTTGCTGTGGCTTTAGGGCCTGAATTTTGTACCATATTTTGGAATTTGCCATCAAAGAGACAAACTCTAAAGGTATTTTGAAGTAAACAAAAATGCAGAGGAAACTGGTCATTTCTGCTATACGGAGTTCTTTCGGGAAGGAAAATAGGAAATGTCATAAAGAACTGACCTTTGCTACCAATAACACAACAACAATGTGGAGACATAAAATAAACAAAGGAGATTATTATTGCAAGTTGATTGAATATTTCTAACACAAATATTTTTTGGATATACAAAGGGATACACAGCTTTATTCTTCTACTCTTTTTCATGACATTATTTAAAGATAATAAGGCTAGTCCTTAATTTTAATCTGAAAAATATTTTGCAATCAAGATTCTTGACTTCTTGGAGAATTCTTTTCTAACAGCAATACTATTAGTTATTTAATCCCAAGGAAAAAACTATTTTCCATTTGAAATAATTCTTTGGTCTCCTACACAAGCTAAATAATGAAACATCTAAGTTAACCATTTAGAGAGAAGAAGGGTGTACTGCACATGGACCTTCTGAAGGTAATATCTGGAGATCAAAGCTCTCAAGTGCTTCATGTTGTGTATCTAGTAATTGCCTCAGATGCTTTTCATTCTGGGAATTCTCCCAGTACTTGGTACCTAATTAAGTAAGCCATGTTACAACTGACAATACACTAATGTAATTTTTTCAGCCTCAGTTAGAGGGTAAGAATGTGCTTTCCTTGATGATGCTTGTAGCATCATCAACCCCATATGGAAGGTTGTACTTATTTAAGATGAAGCTAAAAAAAAAAATTCCTCCAGAATCCCCATGCCATACTAGATGATAAAAGAATTTCCATCAGAAAAAGTAGCAGGAGAAACTGATAGGGCAGATAGTAGTGTAGGGTAGATAGCATCCAAGGGGCTGAACACTGTAATGGTGAAAATCTTTACAAAGATGCATAAACAGATTGTGGGTTTGTCTTTATTTGCAGAGGAGTCTGAATTTTATAACTTCTTTTTTTTTTCATGTTTATAAATTTGCTTAGAACTCTAACATGCATGAGGTAGAACTCTAGCATGTACCTCTGCTATATGTCACCTAAATCCTGTAACGCACAAAATTCACCTATGATTTTGGTGGAAATTTCTCATAGAAGTAAAAATGTAGAATCATGGAATAGTTTGGGTGGGAAGGGACCTTAAAGATCGGCTAGTTCCAACACCCCTGTCATGGGCAGGGGTGCCTCCCACTAGACCAGGCTGCTCCAGGCCCCATCCAACCTGGCCTTGAAAAGATGATACCTCGTCCCTGGGTGGGCTTGAACCACCAGCCTTTCGGTTAACAGCCGAACGCGCTAACCGATTGCGCCACAGAGACCTGCTGAGTAGTATTTTATATAAGAGTATAATAATGTCATTACACAGGCTACAAATTATGAAAAGTTATCTATTCTGATGTTCCTTGACATTTATGCCATATCTTTCATATTAGTCGATGAAATGATAGCTTTAACTGATCTAAGAAAAGAGTGAAAGAAAAATTTTCCACTTTATATAATCAGATTTTGATTTAATTTCCCAAGTGTCTTCTAAGTTTAAGTTGATTTGAACATTACAGATAGCATCACAATTTGTATGCATGGGGTAGTGAATAAAGTTCTATGAAAAAAGATTAAATCTGACATTATGTAACTTGAAGGTTTAAACTTGCAAATACAGCATTTTCTCAGAGTAGTTTTTGCATTTGATTTCCTTAACTAAAAAGGGAAGATGGCAAGTGTCCTGTTTGGAGGATCATCCTGATTCCTACATAGTTTACTGGTACAGTTGATGGTTTAGATCCATGGCAGACATCACTTGTTGTGAAGCAAAGCAATTAGCATCACACTGCTCTCGTCTGCATGGGCCCAATTTCAGGTTTGTAGAAAAAAATGCCTCAAGGTGCAATTTCAAATTATAACTAAACCACACTAAAACTAAGCTACTGTCAGAAAAGGTGCTTCTGCTACTTCCTTCCCACACATGGAGATGCCTCCTCTAGTAATAGCTTTTTTTCTTTTTTGACCCTTTTTTTTTTCCTACCCAGTGTGACTGCTGGTCTCTTCCTTGCCTCCACTGTTCCTTTCCAATATGTTCTTGCTTCTTGCCTGGTTCCCATTACACCTTTACATTCTATAGTCCTCTATTGCTACCTACTACTAATGGGGTTCTTTTACCCCTTCCCTCCCTTTCCGTTTGATTCAGGGTGTTTTCTTCCTCCTGGTTTTTATCGCTCTCCCCTTTCCTGCAGAAGACTGAAGTCCTGCCTTTATCCTCTCCTGCAAGCCTGGAACACAACATCCTGCTAGCATCCGTTTGCTGAGGGAGAAATACAGAGAACACATACATTCTCTGCAGAGAGAGAGGTATGCTGTTTGGGTACACTGTAAGGGCAGCAGGAAGAGGAATATTCTTCAGATTTCTCAAGTTCCAGTTCTTATTTCATAAAAGGGGCAGGACTCGTATTATTAATAAAAACATTTTACTATTCCTTTCCTTTTAAATGTTGGCAAAATAATAAGTGCTTGTATTCCACCTTTTAATAGAAAAGATTGGCAAATTTAAGATAGACAGAAGGATGAGATTCCATCTGTAATAATGAGAAAAAAAATCAAGATAAAAATTCATCAGGCACAACCTGAGATTGGCTTTAATGCTTATGGGTTAATAGGGAATAACAGCTCATTTACTTAAATCTTGTGGCTTGATCTTGTTATCAGACTTGATGTAGCATAGTACTCTTTCTACTTCTCATAAAACTGTTCTACTAATAACACTGCATTTGAGTTCAAGAGGACTAGTTACATACTTAGATTTAATCATACCTCTTTTGAAGGGTTAATCACCTTGGGTCTTAATTTGCCTTGCCGTTCTCTAATCCACTAAATCTTATATGAAAAAGTGAGGCTTCAAGGTGGTTTGGAAAATACATGAAGTGTTCGTGCATAATTCTTTGAACTTAAATCAAACTATATCTAGAAATAAATTCTGGTAACATTATAACTGATTTACTCAAGCAAGTAGAAACGTTGCTTATCAAGTGGTTTTCAGAAACTTTTATGTGGCAAAGAGGTATACTGACATGTAAATGTTCCATCAAAGTTTCAGTCATAAAAATCCAGTAACATTTTTTACTCATTGATTTCCACAAATAAAGTGGAGTTGTTTTATTTTCAAACTTCAGCTTGAGAATTAGTTTAGGAATTACAGTTTTGATTAAGTTATATCTTTTTACCAAAAAAGTATCCCTACCACCTGCTGGTTATGGGAAATAGGAGTATTTTTTTATATACACAACAGACTGTAGTAAATGACGTTTAAGCTCTGGTTAGCTTAGTATTTCTTTTGATGATATAAGTAGTTTGTAATTTCAATATTGTTATTTGATTCCCTTGCAGTGTAGGATGAGGCCTTTTGAAGAAAAAGATACTGGGCAGAGAAGGAACACTGAGTTAGTTTATTCTGGAAGTTCTTAAAACCTTTGTTTATTTTTTTTATCTGAAATCTGCATGATAGATAGATCTTTTTCTTGATGGTAAAGCAGCTGTTCTGTGAGTTACATCTCAAGTGTTGTAGCAAAACAGAACTGAGAGAATGGTAAGACTTAATTTTTAAGGCAGAATGCTTTAGAAAATATAACAACTGCTGGCCTACGGCAAAGCTGAGCTTATAGGTTGTGAAATATTAGGGGAAGGCAGACCTCAAAACCCAGTTCTGAACAATTCATGTACTGCAAAGTAGAGCATGTGGAGTTTCTGGAAAGTAACGCTCAAGGTGAAAGTCCAGGCACCACTAGATAGTCTGCAAGAATATCTAAATAGCAGATAAAGCTTACCTAAAAATGGAGGAGACTGAGTGTAATGCCTTCAGTAGATTTAAATTCAAATGGACCTTATAATAAGTAGCTTTAAATACAGAGCAGACAGGGGAATGGTAAAAGTAAAAAGTATGAGTAGGAGAAAAAACACATCAGACAGAACAACTGAGAAACGCTCAATATTTTACACAGCACAATAGGCTTAATTGTTTAATGCTTAACATACTAATCACTGTTTAAGTGAGAGGAAAAGAAGATGAAATACTACAGTAGTTTAGTGCAATGTTCCTAACCATGGCAACGTTGACATCCCCACTGTTTTATAGAATACTTGTTCATTTTAACTACACTCAGCTGTTATTTGAAGTTTTTGGCTTTTTTTGAGTACTGGAAGTTTAACAACCGAGATGCTCTTCTGTCAGATACAAAAAAACCTTAAATGTTCTTCCCATTTTGTCGTACTAACAGCATTGCTTAAGAATGTATAAGTTACGTACTCTCCTGTCCCACATCTCAATTAGAGATGGAGAGCATTTAAATCAATTAAAGTTATCTCAGAGGATAAACTGATTTAATTCACTTACAACCTGAGCTAATCACCAGGGAAAGAAAGACTACTGGTACAGACTCCCAGAATACTAATTCTCAGCTGTCATAGCTGTCAGCAAGGCACTAAGGGAAGAAAATTTTTTTTCCCCTCACTGCTGTGACTTTTTAGATACTGGCTACCATAGGTTATACTAGTATTAAGTTGTAGGAAAGCACTGTGCAAATAGCTGAGTGATCAGTGGCCAACAAGAAGACTCCATGTTATTTAGCAATGAAGCAACTGTTAAGCAACAGTAGAATGAGAAAAAACAACCCAAAACCTAACAAAAATCTGGTGTTAGGAGCCTTAATGGTTTGCGTTATTAATATGCCCTCTAACACTCCTGACAGAGACAGCAAGATTGGTAGATTCGTTTGGCTAAAGTATAAAAGATGCACTGGTTGTTAGTGAAATAAAGACCATCACTTACTGATTGCACTAAAGAGACATAATCTGTTTCAGAACATTAATAATCTAAATAATTGGTTTTGCTCTGTGGCTACTGCATCATGAAACATATCGCTCTCTTCCTATACATGTCAAAAAAAGTACTGGCCTCTTAAGGATTCTGTCTGAAGAAGAGAGGTCAGATATAAAGATATATCTACAGCTGACTTAAGATGGCATGTTTTGGGAGAGGGCAAAAGTTTTTATTTTAATAGAAACACATATTTTAGTTGGTCATTTAATCTTAGTAGTGCCCTACTGTTTTGTCTAGCCTGATCTATTGGGATGTCTCTGCCCATGGCAGGGGGTTGGAACTAGATGGTGTTTAAGTTCCCTTCCAACCCAAACTATTCTATGATTCTATGATTTCATGAAGAGAACAGCTGAGTAGGTAGAGTGAAAGGCTTGAAGTCATTAACTACTATATGATATTTTACAAAAAAAAAATTACGAGAGATGATGATGTATTAGATTTCAAGGTAATTCCTGTATTCCTTCCCCTGAATGTGCCATCATCTCTCGTAAATTTTTTTTTTGTGAAATATCAAATAGTACTTTAAGACTCTTGTCTTTTTGTTAGAAAACAACCATGAGACAGGTGCAGATAAGTAGTTTTGGTAGTGTAAGGCTTGTTAGCACTAAGATTAAAGCAGGACTTATTAAACTTTAGAATGGGTATTGTGTATGTACTAAAGCTAGTAGCTTCTGTCTTATTCACTGTCTTATTCAGCTGTTTGATTTTTGTTTACAAGGAGACAGTGTGGGAAACAGCAGTCACAGAGACAGTAAGAGTCTAAAAATTCCAGTCATCTTAAGTCACTGTTTCCATGTGGCTTCCTTGCGAATTACCTCAGACATATGAGATACTAAAATTAGTTGTGAAGGTAACTTGTGTTCATAATAATTCCAGCCATTTAGTTGAAGAGCCAACACCAATAAATGAACTAATTTTTCTTTCTATGACACAAGTAATTACACTTGCAAGACAAAGGTGTATGTAGGACTCCTACATGGCAACCCCCCTTTCAGTGTGAAGGGTTTGGTGTATAAATGTTATGTATTTAATTTGAATTGTTTTTCTACTAAAATATTTTTGATACGATTGTTCGAGTCATATTTATAAGAGAAACAGTCAGAAGGGAAAGATGCAGAAATTCTGTGCTGGTGGAAAGAAGTCCAGAAGGACTCACAAAACAGAATGAGTAAAAAGATGGCAGATGGGCTTTAAAGTAGATCAGTGTAAGGTAAAGCATATAATTACCTGTCAATCCTGGAAGCTTAAACTCACAAAACTATTACCAGCTCTTTGAAATCTTTGGCTAAAAACTGCCGCAGCAGCCAAAATCCCTCACTAAACAACAGTGATGTGAGGCATCATTAAGAAGAGTACTGAGAGCAAGACAGAAGGTGGTTTGCTGCTCTGTGGAAAACCTTGATACACTCATCATTTGAGTACAAGGTACAGTTCTGGTCTGCAAGGACACAACAAAGTTAAAGAAGGTAAAGAAGGTATCAAGACAACTGACTAAAATGATCCAAGGGGAGAGATCCACGGTCTTAGAAGGGGCTAAAAGGATTTGGATTCTGATTGTGAGAAGATAAGGCTGAGCAGCATATGATCAAATTTATAAATCAAGAAGGCCCTGTTTAAGGTGAATACAGAAATAGTGTTCTTGACACAATGGGTACTCTGGAACCTGCTGGCTAAGTAGAAAATACACAGTGTCAGGAGATTTAAGAGTGATTAGACACATTAGTGGACAACAGCTCTATAAATGGACTCTAAAGGGAATAGATAGGTAGATACCATCCATGTACAAACCAAATATACTGTATCCCTGTTACAGCTACTGTAGATGCCCAGAGTGTATGATGGATGACAGAAAGTAAGCAGGTCTCCCTAAATACTGTCTCCTTTGCTATTATTCTTGTTTCATACAGAGAAATACTACTACCTCAAAATTTGCATTTAAGTTCCCTTCATTTGGGGGAAATTGCAGGGACCAGCAAACTGGAAATGTAAGGTATGGGTCTCACTCTGGGAAACTGTTGCTGATGTTTGTGCTGCTGCTGGTTACTAAATAGGGGGTAGGCAGACTATCGGTTGAACTCAGAAGGGCATTATCATTGTTGAGAAGATTCTGTATATTTCTCAGGTACAGAGCTACCCTTGTCACTGCAGTCTGCTATTTCCACACATTTCTACAGACAGAAAGCTGTGAGAAGAGTACTGCTGTGTGGGATGCTCTTTGACTGGGGTGTTCATCATTGTCACTTGAACACTGAGATAAAAGCAGTCTCTTCAATGCACACATTCAGTGTAAAAGTTCTGGTCTCTGGAGTTCTGTTGTACTGACTTTCTCTGTGTGCCATGCGTAAGCACGATATTTATTTTGTGTGAATATTTTGAATCTTTCCCAAGTATACTATTTCTGTAACATACATTTATCCTTACTTTTGCCTGCGTTTTCAGGAGGTACTAAAACTGGCAAAACCAGGTCTGCTTACAGCCATCGGTGCCCAGTGAGATGTGACATTTCTTCTGAGGGAGACTGGGCCTACCCTTGGAAACATAGTTCAGGCTGGCACAGATTGCACAATGTGGCTCTTTTCTTTTAGGATTTCATTGAAAAAGGACTGGGTACTTGTTAATCCCTCCTGTAGGTAGAATATTGGCTCCTACCACTTTCCAAATGAACTTGATGAAATTAACCTCATGAAGGCCAAGTGCAAGGTCCCACACCTGGGTAGGAGCAATCCCAAGGCACAATTACAGGCTGGGCAGAGAATAGATTGAGAATAGCCCTGAAGAGAAGGACTTGGGGGTGCTGGTGGATAAGAAGTCAACATGAACCGGCAATGTGTGCTCACAGCCCTGAAAGCCAACTGCATCCTGCATCAAAAGAAGTGTGGCCGGCAGTTTGAGGGAGGAGATTCTGCCCTTTTACTCCATTATCATGAGACCTCACCTCCAGCCCTGCGTTCTGGACTCCTCAGCACAGGAAGGACATGGATCTGTTAGAGTAGGGCCACAAAGAGGATCAGAGGGCTGGAGCATCCCCCATACGAGGACAGGTTGAGAGAGTTGGGCTTGTTTAGCCCAGAGATCAGAAGGCTATAGGGAGACCCTTATAGCAGCCTTCCAGTCCTTAAAAGGGGCAACAGGAAAGCTGGGCAGGGGCTCTTTATCAGGGCATGCAGAGACAGGAAAGCGATAATGGTTTTAAGCTGAAAGAGTTAGATGAGAATTCTTTTTTCCTTTCCTGTGAGGGCCGTGAGGCACTGGCACAGGTTGCCCAGAAAAGTTGTCGCTGCCCCATCACCGGAGGTGTTCAAGGACAGGCTGGATGGGGCTTTGAGCAGCCTGATCCAGGGGGATGTGTCCCTGCCCATGGCAGGGGGGTTGGAACTGGATGATCTTTAAGGTCCCTTCCAACCCAAACCGTTCCAACCTCCCACGATATTACTACTTTCCGAGGAGACCCCTCCTCCACCGGCCCCGGCGCTGGGAGCGGCTCCGCGCTGCTGGCGCCCCCGTGCGGGCCTCGCGCGCCACTGCGGGCAGCCCCGGCGGGACCGGGCGGGGAGCGGCGCCTCTGAACGTCTCGTGTGGTGTCCGAGAGCCTCGGCGCGCAGCGAAACGTGGGGCTGGGGAGAGGCCTCGGTTACGCAGCACCTTGTGCTCCTTCTCGAAGCCTTCACCGCGCCAGGCGTCCCGACAGGAGCTCCTGTGACCTGCTCCAGGGCTTCTGACAGGAGCTCCTGTGACCTGCTCTAAGTGTCCCAGCAGGAGCTCCTGTCACCTGCTCCAGATGACCTGACAGGAGCTCCAATGACCAGCTCCATCAATAAAACAGAACACTGCATTTGTGTATAGCACACATCAGCAGTGTTGTTGCTTTCACAGTTAGACAGATGGGTTTGCAGCTTGGATAGATGGATGTTAAACTTTGCTGCTGGTTTGTAAGCACTGCCCCTCGCCCCCAGCCACATGCAATTGTTCCACAGAAAAACTGTGTTCCCCAATTTAGATCTTATATCTTGGTAAGGTTCGGCAGATGGCAACAGGAGGATCAAGGGGAATTTGTCTGACCTGCACCAAAAAAGCTTAGCCTTGACTGCAAGAGCAGGGTCCTTCCCAATAACAAGCAATATCAAACTGCCAGATGAAGCATTCCCCTCTTTTCTGCCTGTGCAGGAATAGTTGTGTACTTAGGAAGAGTGGGACTAGGGTAACTCACCCAGAAACACAAACAAGGGGAATTTTAGGGCCTAAAATTTGGGGTTTTTTACATAATAGTCCGGGCAACTTATCCTGGTAGGACTGGTGTAGCCTTCATTAGAAGATTAGGATACTTAACTCCATTTAAAACTGGAAGGAATATAAAGGCAAGCTGGTTCCAATGTGTGAGCAAGGTCATAAAGCTTGAGGAAATGTATTTTAAGATGTAAAACACTCATTACAAAGCTTTGGCTAACAAGCTGTTTAAATAGGTTTCTCTCAGTGGATGAATCCCTGGATGTGTTTCAGCAGATCCACTGAGTATGATTTACATTTTTAAAATCATACCGATTTATGCTTTTTTTTTTTAAGTCATACTGCTCTAAATGCTTCCATTTTCTTCTGATGTGTCATTCACAGATGCAGCACTTTATCTGTAGCAGTCAGAAGAAATTACATCACTTCTCTGTTTGCCTTTTCCTGTAAGGGCGCCCCTGAAACTCCGCAAACCCAAAGGGTTCGATAAGCCATTCCTGCTCCTTCTCCACCGTTAACCCCACGCCTTACTGCCTTACAATAACCCTCTAATGATTCGTGTTGCTTGGGGGAAATGCTTATTTCACAGAATCATAGTGTCATGGGATAGTTTGGGTTGGAAGGGACTTTAACGACCATCCCGTTCCAACCCGCCAGCGACGGGCAGGGACATCCCAATGGATCAGGCTGCTCAAAGCCCCATCCAGCCTGTCCTTGAGCACCTCCAGGGATGGGGCAGCCACAGCTTCTCTGGGCAACCCGTGCCAGTGCCTCACCGCCCTCATCGTGAAGAAATTCCTCCTTACATTTAGCCTAAACCTGCCCCTCTCCCTCTCGCGGTGCCCGTCACCCAGGAGCCGCCCGCGATTCCTCTCTCCGCTGCCTGCCCGGTCCTTCTGGGTCCGGGAGGCTCGAAGAGAAACGTCCATCAAAACTTTATGTCATCTTTGGGTCGGAACGTTCGCTCCTTCTGCCGGCTTGTTAGCGGGATGCGCGGCTTTCGGCGGAGACAACTGGACTTCTGGGAAATCTCCATCTCCCCTCCGCGCCCTCCGGTCCCGCGCGCGCCGCAGCCGCAGGGAGGACGCGGGACCCCGCGCCGCGGAGCTCGGGAACCGCGCGGTTAGAGGGGGCTGGGAGGGCCGGGCCGGTGCCGGGGCGCGAACGCGCGTAGCGGGGGGAGCGACTCGTGTCCGTCCGTTCTGCACCCCCCTCCACGCGGGGCCGGTAGGGGGCGCTGCTGCCCCGCTCTGGCCGCGCTCGCGCCCCTCGGCGTCTCTATTGGAGCAGCCGGAGACGAGTTGGCGCCATTTTGAAGCGGAGAGGGGGGACCGGGGCGAGCTGCGGAAGGGGAGGGGGCGGCAGGCGATTGGCTGCGGCGGCGGCGGCTCCTCTCCCAGCGCGGAGCGGCGGCGGCGGCGCGGAGCGGACCCGCCTGGCACCGGCGGTGAGGAGCGGCGGCGGGGTGAGGAGGCGGCCCCGCTCCATTTTCCCTTGGCGGGGACCGAGCGGGGCGGCGGGGAGCCCCTTCCCATCCCCCTCGCGTCCCCCTCGCGGGGTTCCCCTCCCCCTTTCCCCGTGGCGGATTGAATCTGCCGCCCCCCGTTCGCTCGAGGGGGTGTGTGACCTTGGCTGGGGGGCGTGGGGTCTTCACCTCCCCCCCCAACTTCCTTGCCGTGGGGAGCGATCGCGGCTGCACCGGCGCCCGTGACCGTCCCCTCGCGGCGCGATGCGGGGCTCCCGCCCCCTCCCTGCCCGGACCGCTCTCTCCGCTCCGCGATCTGCCGGGGACCTGGGGCTGCTGGGTCCCTACTTGTGCGATCCCATTTCTTTCATACTGGCTGCTTTCCTCCCCCTTCCCCCTCCTGCTCCCCGCTTCTTTCTCTTCCTTCTTGGACCACTTCTTTTCTCTCCCCCGTTTCTTTTTTTTCTCCCCTTCTTTTCTTCCCCCCTTTCTTTTTTTTCTCCCCTTCTTTTCTTCCCCCCCCCCTCTTTTTTCTCATTTTCCCTCCCCCTTTGCATGAGGTTCTGTGAGAAAGCGCTCGGGAAGGACCGGGGTGGGGGGGAAGGGGGGCTGTTTGTCGCCGCCTGGTAGATGGAAAACTATGAATTTTGCATCTGAATCGCCAGATGGAGAATGGCTAATTTATAGGTTATGTATTGTTTACGTTGAGAGCCTCTGGTCGGGAATCTGGGTCTGTAACTTCATCCGGCTGCAAATAAATCACTATCTGTTCTTCAAAACAAATCAACAATTAATGACAGTGAACAATCCTGAAAAATTAAACTGCAGCAGACTAACTCCTACAGAGCTGGATTTCGTTGTGCAAACCTTAATTCTGACTTTTATATTTGCTTCCTGCACAGTTGCTTGCTGAGAGCTGCAGTTATTTTGTTAGGCGTTCGGTTTTCCTATTTAGCACAACTGCTGAAGTATTCTCATGTTGGTCTTTTGTTTTGTGCTCGCAGGGTAGGTGCTTGGGCTGTAACTGATTTTGCTTTGCTTTGGAGGGAGTAGAAGGAGTGTTGAAAATTGGAGTGGCTTCGTAGATGAAAGCAAGTGTCAAATCACGTTTTAGGAAGGAGATAAGGTGACATGCATTCCTTCAGGTTTCCTCCTTCCAAACTAGTGGAATTGTTCAGCTTTCAGATGATAGAAATTTTGTTGGGGATGCCTTGTATGTAATATAGATACGCTCTAAACATTATATTTATTTGTGCCAAGTAATACCTGAAAAAGATGCGGAACATCTGCATGTATTCTATGCTCAGACCACCCTAAAAAACCCCCAGAGTGACAGGCAATCAGGTAAAGATCATCTAACAGAGGTGCACGTATCGTGTTCATCGCTGGTGTTTGAAAGCATGCACTACTGGAGAAAGTAGTTCAGTACTTGCATGACATCTTGTGTCTGTGTTTGAGGCAAGGTTGTACTGTATTACTGTGAGGTGGAGGGGATGTGGTGTGATTGTGTGTGTTGTGTATTGTTTGCTTGGGGTTTCTTACGTAGTTCTTATGCAGTAGTATTTGCCTGTGTGTCTCTTGCATTCCCTTTAGTAGTTGCTGTGTAGACTGGAAACTAGTTTGGTTTTTGATGAAACAGCTGAATAAACTAAAATGGGAAATCAGAAGTGTATAACACTTGTAAGCTTTTTATCTTTTATGCTATATAAGTATTGCATTTAGACTGTATCTAGAAAGCTTACTTATGGACTTAAATTGAGCAGGTCAGCTAAGTCATTATTGAGCTGTAATAAAAAATATAAAAACCAACAGTCACTGTTAGCATTTGGAAAAGCATAGTAATGAAATACGGGCATAACCTCAGGCATTATCCGTTTTTTGGATCTAGAACTGGAGGCTCTATTGCTTCCAGTAGACCAAAAGGGATATGTTTTCTTTTGGGTTACATTGTTCTTTACCAGGGTCTCATGTTATGCTCTTTTCCTTCCCTCTTTCTTTCTTCAGTCAGACAGTTTATAGTCCCACAGAAGAGTAGGAGATTGTATATGTATGTGTAGGAGTCTTTTTAGTAAGGATTTTCATTTAAAGTTTTTTAGAATAAGTGTTTTTTCTTTAAGCTTGAGTTTGGAAGAGGTGACAAAGGCTATTTGTTGCACAAGGGGAATCTTCATGGGAGCAATGAATCAGAAAATGTGAACCTGAACAGTAAAAGCATGCAAAGCAGGAAATGAAGTATAATATAATAATGCAACTCATTATTTTTCCCTACTAATTTCATTCCAATATCCCTTTCCCTTGATATTACTTAGTCCACATACATACCTTCCTCTTTCTTCACCTGGTCTTTCCCCCAGACTTCAGACAAGTATCTTTAGTAGAACTAAAAAGTAGGTCTGATGCGTGGCACTTATAAGTGGTAAATTAGCATATCGTACTCCAACAAGTTTCTAAAGTTATGGTTATTTTATTCTTAGCACAGAATATCAGTACTGCAACTTAAAATGATATTTGGAAACCGAGGAAATTTTTTTATTTTTTTTTAAAGGGTGTGTTAGTGTGACAGTCCTAGGTGGTGAAGTGCTGTGTTGAATTGCCAGATTTGTTGACCCTCAAGACTACCTGAACAGCATTGACACATCCTGGAAGGAATAGTGTACAGGCTCTTAAAGAATTGCAGAATGCATGCTTTTTAAAAATAATAGCTTTCCGTGCACTCAGAGGTCAAACATCTAAAAGTTCAGTCTGTGCATGTATGTAGATTATATACCTATTGCTTTTTCATTGGTGACATATTCAGTTGAATATTGTCTTGATTTTTTTTCCCCCAGATTAGTTTTGATACTTGAGAAAATGTATCCAAAGTGCACTGTGTGAATGAAAATAAACTTTGATATTTTAGCAAGTTAGTGGCTTATTTCAAAAACTCTTTGGAACATTTTGCATTCCACAGTAAATATTCTCTTAATGTGAATATTTACTGTAACACATCTAACTTGAAATAATTCCATGAAATATAACTAATATTTAAACTTCTTTTTTTTTAATCAACATGTTAACGCCTCCACTCTTTTTTAAAGGTTATTACTGTCTGTCTCTGCATATACTGCTTTTCAGCCTTTCTTTTCATTTTGAAGGTCTTCCCCAAGTTAAAAATGTCATGTATAGTAAGCTCTGAAGTACGTTCTGAGGATTAAGACATCAATTATTTTGTCCTCGTCTGAGAAATTTACTCTTTTCACATCTCATCTCAAACATTGGAAAAACTTTCTGCGTGTTTTTATACTGCCTAATCGTCAGCTCTGTAATTCCATCTCATGACAATTTTGGTATTAATATGATTCAAGAAATAATAATAAAAAAGTGCTGTACCTCATTGGGAACAGATGGGCATGTTTGTACTAATCATATTGTGTCTGCCACCATTTATATGGTAGTACCGTAACCAGGGATCAGAACCCCATCTGGGGTTTTCTAATTTAGACCCTGTTCTTTAAAAGATTGCTTCCAGACAATGCTAACTATGTGTACTTTTTTCTCTGACTTAATTAGAAATCCTGGTGGATGCATCCACTACTGAAATGAGATGCTTCACTTGCACACTTTTTAATGTTAATGGACAAAAAAAGACATGAAGTTAGCAGTTGAAACTGTTAGTATCCTAATTGGTTCCATCGTATAGCCACCTAAACTACATGTTGTAGCTCTTTTAGAGGGCTAGTTTCAGCTAAAACTTTATTGTTAATCACTTAGCAAGTAACTGTTGAGTGAGGCTTTCCACCTTTTGAGTAAATATATCCAGTAGTTGTCTACAGCATTCATCAAAGCAGCCTTTGGTTCTCTCTGATACACTCCCAGTGTATCCATGTTGTCACTCAGTTCAACATCAAGAATCTTGGAAAGGAGGGGATGGGAAAAAAAAAGAAAGACCATTAAAAACCCAAATAATTTACCCATGCTGTGTGCCACTGTATTGCTTATGAGGAGGTCTGAAGAAAGGTGTGCTTCAAAACTTTATGTAATCTTTGGGCCACCTTGAGTTAGAGTGTTGCACTCTTGTTAGTACTGGTTTGTTAGTTGGTTGAAAGGTTTCAATGAATACAGCTGGATTACCGGGGAAGTCTTTGACACTGCATATGTTAGGTTTCTGTTCTTAACCAAAAAGAATTGAGATGAGTTGTTAGTTATGAGAATTGAGTGGAAACTTTTTATTATGCTCAGGGATTTTTTTTCCTTCTGCATCTGCCTACTTAAAATTTGAAATGTTTTTCTTGGGGAAGTTCTGCAGGGGTGCCTGGGCAACGTATTGTTAGGTGTTACAGTGTCTCTGATTATTATTTTGTTATTTGACAGTTCAGTGTGAACCATTGTGTGCATCTTCCTCTACAGAGAAGCAAAGTGTATGGAAGAACTTTTTGTGCCATCAGTTTGTTAAAGCTTTTATGTGGGACACTGTCTGTGGATGCTCCATGTGCCACCCAGTGCTTTTTGTCGGCCTAAGGGAGACAAAATTGTGGATGCTTGATTTGTGGTATATAATAAAGTTTGCATTGGGTTTTCTTCCTCTGAGATTATAAACTAGTCGGAATAAGGCTCTGTAACATCTTGCTTTCCTGTTTATTTTTTGGAAGCTGAAGAACAAATGAGTGCAATGACAAATTCTTCTAAAGATTTGTGAGGGAGTTTTTCAGAGAGATAGCAAGTAGGAGATGCATCTCTTCCACTTGCCTATCTTAGCTTATGCAGTCCATAGTTCTTAGAAGCATTTCTGTAGATCAGGGAATTAAGAACAGATTTTCATAGGTATGCTGTTTTTGGTAACAAATACTCTGTGCTCATTTTAAATGACTGGTATGTCTGTACTTTGAGAACTTGAAACATTTTGAAAGTCTTCCCCAAGTTACAAATGTTGCCTACAGCAAGCTCTCCAAGCGGTTGTTCTTAGGGTGTTATTTGCGAGCACATTTAGAGTAACTTTTTATTTCTCAATGGGTCCATTGTCCCCTTAATCTTCCATAACACATACAAAAATGCCTTAACACAGTATTTAGATTGCAATTTTTTTCCAAAATAGGAAGCAGTTTTAATTTCTGTCCTGATAAGTACATGTTATGATAGTGATCAAAGACAGTGAAGACTGTGCTTTTTAAAATATATTCCAACTTGTTGTATTTAGGAATTAGAGCTGTGTATTGAAATTGGCTGACATATTTTCTGAAAGCTGGAAAATGTGAAGTGAATTGACAGGGTTATGTGGGAAGAGGAAGCATATTTAGTGATCTGGGTGATTGAATGTCACTTTGGAATACTGGAATTCTTTCTTTCTGTCAGTTTCTTGTAATGCCGTATAAGTCTGTTTAAACCAAACTTTCCACAGGAGCTTATTAGTAGTGCATTGATTTCTTGGGAGAGAGGATCTAGACCCTGACTACTTCTGCATGGCTCAGTAAAAGGTTCAGTTTCAGACACAGTGCTGGATAACATGGCATACCTAAAAAACCGTGCCCTAACTTTCTCTAACTGTGCAGGCAAAATAGATGGATAGTTCTTAAATTTCAGTCTGTAACTTGGGTTGTTCATCTATATACAATGGGGAAAATACCCATTCTTATAGAAAATTTTGTGAAAGAGCTGTGAAAACAAGTTAATTTTTATGGTATGCTGACACGTTACAATGGTGAGTCCTGTACAGAAGCCCAGTAGGAAATTAAGTCTTTTCAGAGCATGGCTTAAATTGGGTGTAATAAGGGACACACATTAAATTACAAGGAGCAAAGCTGAGTAGCTTCTTTGCTTTGAGTGAAAAAGAAATTCTGTGGTGTGGAAAAAAGTAGCGAAGGATCAGATAAATCAGCTCCTTTGTGTGTATTCTTTTTAATATTGTGTAAGAAATCTTAATTCTGATGTTTCCTAACTCTTAATAACTGATTTTGCAACTATTTCCATATTTTTGTTGTTCATAGACTCATAAAATAGTTTAGGTTGGAAGGGATCTTGGGCAAACCTAGTAAACGTTCACTGTATGGATGTGCCTCTGTGAGTCATTAGATTTTAACTTTTAGCTCTGTATAGCTACTACTAATTAAATTGATGGAATATTATTAGTAGGAAGGTTTTCTCTTTCAACTGGCATTAACTGGAATGAGGTACAAGAGGTCTGCAGTGGATTCTGGCAAGTACTTGTTATTGGTGGAGGAGCAGCGTAACATATGATTGCATGTTGGACTGCAGGCCCTAGAAAGGACGTACTTCTGCTGGGTGTACATTCCCCCCTGTGGCTGATCCTTCTGCTCTGGGCTCTCTGTGTAGTGACTTCTCTGTCTCGTTTGTCTATATACCTCTTCAGGCTTCTGATCCCAGTCCTTCATTGTCCCAATAAATCCTCTTTCCTCTCTCATCTTGTTCAAAACTTAGACTTCCAGACCTGAAGTTCCTAAACTGTGGTGTATGGAGTTTGTGGGGGTTTGTGTAAGTGTTTTTTCTTCTTTTTTTTTCTCCCCTTTCCCTCCCATTAATTTTACTTCTTGATTCAATGCCGTTCCCATAACCCTTAAGCTTTCTAGTCTATGTTCCTGGTGCACTAGAAGTAAGTGTGTCCATACCTCAGCTGTTCCCATGCTAAGCTGAGCTTTGTCACTTCAAAGACTTAATTAAGACAGACTGCTCTTGAGCTGAGAATCTGGCTGAGGTGTGCACAGTTCCACCTTTTTCTGCTAAAGAAGCAGCAACATCTGGCTGTGAGCAGACAGGTGCATTGGTGATGGATTCAGTTGTTGACAGATTTTACCAGAGTATGGTTTGGCTTGTAACTTAAGGGGAGTCAGGAGATAGTGACCTATAATGCATATGTGAGCAGTTCTTGTACCTCAAGTAACAGGTTGAAACTCTCTGAACTGTTCTGTCTTGATTGTACTTGCAAGCACTTGTATCTGTTAATACTTGAAAACTTGCTCCTTTCAATTGCAAACCCTCTCCTTTTAACAATGAGTAAAGATTAGTTATCGAATATTTTACTGTTACAGCTGCAAAACATCACAAGTAAAATACAGATTAGTTGCCTCTGAACGTAGGGAAACTCATTTCCACTGTGAGAGTGACTGGGCACTGGCAGAGGTTGCCCTGGGAGGTAGTGGAGTCTTCATCCTTGGGGATGCTCAAAAGCCGTCCTTATGCCGTCCTCAGCAACCGGCTTTAGGCCATGCTTCTTGAGAAAGGAGGTTAACCAGGCGGCCTCCAGAGGTCCCATCCAGCCTCAGCCATTCTGTGAAAACACAACCCCACAGGGCTGAATAGTTATAAGAGATAAATAACTGTATTAGAAGAAGTTACACGAGTGAGTTATTAGCAAGAAGAGGTTGTGTTGAACATAGAGGCAGATGCCAAAGCTAAGTTAGACTTTGCAAATTGAAACATCAAAACACTCTTCAGCTACAACTTTTTAAAGTCATCTTACTGGTGGGTTCATACATGATAACAGGTGACTAGCCTCTATCACTTAAGTTTCTTCTGTTCGCATGGTCTTAAAAATCTACCATGGATGCACTTATTAATTAACCTGGTTGTAGTAAGTCTTCATCTGGCTTGTGCTTTTGTAAACAAAATTATGAGTTCTTCCTCTGTCTTCAGGGACATAATTATTTTTTTAGTGTATGATTTTCTGTCACTTAAAATTTTTTTTGCTAAAAGCAAATTAAGATGTTCTAGCTAGCTGGAAAAAAAAGCTAAACTGATAAAAGCCATCTGGGTAGGCAACTTCTACTTGTAAAACACCCAGCTGAATGTGATTTTGGTATTAACATTTCTGTATGCATATAAATGTTTATAATTCATATTGATTAGGAGTGGGTGCAGTGTAGTTTAGCACCCACTGAATTCACAGTGCAATAGCCATACTTGCTTTTAGGTCTTAGAATTCAATCCACTCCACTATAATTTTTTTGTTTGATCTTTAGTTCAGTATGGAATAATTTGCAATAGGGGTGAGGCATTTTATATTTTGTATATTTTAACATAGGAATGGAACAGTTTCATTTATATATACAGATTCTGACTCGTTACTAAAGCAATTTTGTGTTGGTAGTCCATCTGCAAGATTTTACAAAAAGATTTTTGCTTCTGTAGTATTATGCTACTGAGTTTCATGTTTGGGGTTTGTTTTTTGCTTGGGGGTGGGTTTTTTTGTTTTGTTTTGGGGGTTTTATTTTTGGTAACAATTTAAACTTATGGTGAGACGGAAAGGCATTTTTTTTTCCAAATAAATGGTATAGTAAAATTGTACCAAGCAGTGTTTCCTCCCAAGGGGGAATACAGTGATTAAGCTTGATTTATACCCCATGTCTGTTATACTTGTCTTCTACTTTCTGTCATTTTCCTCCTATATTTTCCTGTGGCTTCCATGCCATTCTTGCATATTTTCTTTTCCCCTCTTGTGTTTAAATATTGCAGATGTTAACTATGTAAAATAATGTAATGCAAGATACAAGTTTTATGGCTGTTCATTTGTTATGTGGTTTTGAAAATAAAATTAATGTAAAGGAAAATAATAATTCCTACCTCCTTCTCCCCCTTCCTTTCCAGCTTTTGCAGGAAGGAAGCAAGTCATTCTTGCATTACTAAATCTACAAGTAGCTTCCCAGCTAAAAGAAAGCTGACGCAAAATTGTGGCTGTAAACTAGTGATATTGTGAAATTTTGATACCTGGGCTGATTGTGAGGTCTTCTCTTGCTTGAGGGCCAGTCTGAGAACTTCCTGTCAGTGTTTTCTAGTGATTCCAGTAACATAAGTGTTTTTTGGAGTGAAAGACCTGCTTTTTCAGTTATTCATGAAGCCTACAGCAGCAAGATACTAATCTTCTTTGCATACTCCTTGAGTTCTGCCATATTCTAACTGCATGATTTTGCTTCAGTTATTGACCAGAAAGTAGTTTGAAACCTTTAATTAAAAAACTAGAAGTCTTCCTCTAATTACCAAGTTTTTCTTCATTGACTGAAATATTTATCTTAGAGTTTTTGTCTTACGTTAATTTGTTTTCTTTGGGTGGGATCTTCCAGTATTTCTGGTATTTATAGTGATCTCTGCCTCTTTTCTACTTAGCTTTCTGACTCTGTTCTTGTTGCCTCTGTAGATATGCTATCTGGCTGTAGTAGACTTTGTACACTTATTCCAGTTTAAGTTACCTCATTTGTAGGTGTTGGTAGTTATACATAGTATTCCAAGCAAGTTCCTTCCAGTACCTTAGAATCTGTGTTAGACGTTGAAGTTTTGTGCTTTTTGTTTGAAGTGTCTTACCTAGAACTAATATTGCATAGCACTGTTAGTAGTCTTGTGGTGATTTTCTGTGCCTGGACTTAGGCGTAGGACCTCCCTTCAACTCCCTATTTTTCCCCTTGCAGTTTATTTTCTTTCAGACTTGTAGCATATATCCTTGTTTGGGGGTTCAAATGCAGTCTTTATACTTATGAAGAGACACAAGTGGTTTTCTTCAGCACTCAGTGCTGGGTCTAGTTCTGTTCGCTATCTTTACCAATTATCTGGATGAGGGGATTGAATGTACCCTTAGCAAGTTTGCTCACGACATTAAGCTGTGAGAAAGTGTCGATCTGCTTGAGGGTGGGGAGATTCTACAGAGGTACTAAACAGGCTGGATTGATGGGCTGAGGCCAACGGTGTGAGGTTCAACAAGACCAAGTCTTTCACTTGGGAAAAAAAACCCCCGTGCCGTCCTACAGGCCTGAGGGAGAGTGGCTCGAAAGCTGCCTGGCAGAGAAAGACTTCGAGGTGTTGTTTGACAGATAGCTGAATATGAGCCAACAGTGTGCCCAGGTGGCCAAGAAGGCCAATAGTATCTTGGCCTGTATCAGAAACAGTGTGGCCAGCAGGACCAGGGAATTGATTGTACCTCTGTACAAGGCATTGGTGAGGCTGCACCTCGAATACTGTGTTCAGTTTTGGGCCCCTTACTACAAAAAAAGACGTGGAGGTCTGGAGTGTTTCTAGAGAGGAGCAACAAAGCTGAAGAAGGGCTTGAAGAAGTCTAGTGAGGAGTGGCTGAGGGAACTGGGTTTGTTTAGCCTAAAGAAGAGAAGGCTGAGAGGAGACCTTATCACTGTCTACAACTGCCTGAAAGGAGATTGTAGAGAGGTGGGTGCTGTTCTCCCAAGTGACAGCGATAGGATGGGAGGGTATGGCCTCAAACTGACAGGGAAGGTTTGGATTAGACATCAGGAAAACTTTCTTCACGGAAAGGGTTATCAGGCACTGGAACGGGTTGCCCAGGGAGATGGTTGAGTCACCATCCCTGGAGGTATTTTAAAGATGGGTAGATAAAGTGCTTAGGCATATGACTTAGTAGTGGAAAGCTACAGTTGGACTCAATCTCAAAAGTCTTTTCCAACTTAGTGATTCTATAAACATTTATGTTTCTCTGATTTATTTCAGTATTTTACTGAATGACAATCTGATCCATTGCTGTATCTGTCCATCTATGATTTCCAATTTAATACTTACATAATAAATGATTTTCAGTGCAAAGGAAGTGCAAACTGAGCAAACATAAATTGTCCCAGGTAATATCATAACTTTGTAAGTTACATTTATCTCTGTACTTAAAATTTTAACTTTAGCATGCTGGTGTTTTTTCTAAACTCTTCAAACATTACTGATACCAAAGTAATGCAGTTGCAATTGCAGTATTACTTCTTTTGCTCTGCGTTGCTAGGGACAGTGTTGCCTTTACTTTCTTCTACTATACCATAACATTTTAAAAGCTTTGCATACCCCACTATTAATGAATTTAGCTATTGAAGTACCTCTTTTTTTTCTCCTCAGTTTTGTGTTTATTACAATGTCCATCTCAGTTTGGCTCCATTTCTGTCTTTATTTTTGTTTCCTATCTTGTGGTACTACTGTCTTCTGTCTTGAGGGCTCTGATTACTCCTTACAACTTTTACTAAGTGGTTGCTTGAATTCACTTATTAGTATGAAAACTTTCCTTGAACCCCAGTCAAGGAGACAAAAAACTTAAAACCCAGTTTTGTTCCTTTGGCATGGACATTGCCTGTGACCACCGTGTTGGAATTGTGTATGTCTCCAAGTCACTTCTGTTTTCAATTTGTGCCTTTCAAAACAGAGACTTTATTTATGCACTGCTTGTGTCAATTTAATGTAAACATTCATTGTTTCTGACTGTTGGCAAAATCGTATCCTGTGGGACCACATACTTACATGATGTTGTCTGTGAAAATTTTGTCATACGTGAATAGGGTGGAGAATAACCTTTATTCTGACTAAGTGTACCATAGAGGGTAGTTTTGTCATCCAACTATGTGCTTGACAGAGGCGTTTTTTTACTCCACGTTTCCCACTGAGACCAGTATTCCCAGATGCAGTAATAGTTAAAATAAGGAGGCTCACGTGGACAAATTTCACAGCTTCTCCTCGGTATTGTGTAGCCAGAATGTATAGATAGAACATTGTAAACGTTTCTTACCTTTCTGACAACCACTTGTGTGGGTAATGTTGATGTGTGTTATAGTTTCATGTGGTGGAATAGAAGCATAATTATCCTGTGTCAGGTCCATGTGCTGTTGATTCATTATCTGTGAAATACTGAAAGATGTCCAGAATGTTTATACTTACAGACTCAACCAGTACCGATAGTTGGCTGAGTTATGCTTTCCATTTTTCTGGAGGTGTCAGTGGGATTGCAAGTGTGTCTCTTAGCAAGTGGTATTTTGTGCACCAGTGTGTCGGATTTCTTGCCAGCACCAGAAAGGCAGGGTTCCTCAAAGGCGTCTCCTAGAGAAGCGAGGTGAAAACGTCAAGGTGAGATAATGATTTAAATAAGTCTTTGCCAGTGGTGGACCCAACGGACTTTTGTGAGCTTTGCAATCTTGCATAATTCTCCCCAAGTATTGTTTTTAATAATTAAATTAACTTTCTTTACTACTGACAAAATTTGAGAATATTTCAAAGAAGCGTGCCTTCACACAAAACACTCGCACTTGAGTTTACTTTCATTAGTTTGAGTCTCCTGTATCAGAAACTGAGTTGGCTTCTAATTTTTTTTTTATTGTAGTCATAATATTAGAAAGAGGGATGGGAGAAGTCAGATTAGTTAGGTCAATATATACACTTTAATTTTAGTCTCTGTTAGACCATGCCCTTGTTCTAGACTCCAGGTATTTTTTGACTGCATTCTTTCCTAAACTCTATTCAAATCTTCTTGGAGTATAGGTTGTCAAGGCGTGAGCGTAATCAATAAAGACAGGTTTTGTAGATTTGAATGTTAAAATCAAGACTTTTTAGAAAACATGCATGTCATTTGCCTTTTCAGAAGCTTTGGGCAACTTTTGGGGGCAAAGAATATATGCTTTAATACTCCCATGCTAAAGAGTATTGGTTTCCTAAATTTGTATTAGTATTCTGAAGGAGAGAGAAACTAGTATCTTTTTAGACAGCTCTGTCAGATTTGTGATACATTAAGTTTAGTGTACTTCATCTTGGATTTATTTTTGGATGTGATTGAGCCGCTAACACTCAACTGAAGATCCTTTACATAGGATATATCATAAAAGTATTTCAGGTTTGTCAAAGCTGAAATGAATGTTGTTTTGTTTTTTTTTTTTAGTGGGCGCTATCAGGAAATCCTAATGAAGTGATAGCAACCACTCTAATTTAGCTAAACTTCATAGTGTTTGATGGTGATCTTTAGTATGTGAGAAGGTTTCATCCTTTGAAGATTAAGGTGAAAAGGTCATTATAAAAAAACTTAATGGCTTTTTCTCAGAATTCATGGAACTTACCTTTGTTCTCTGTACCTGTCCTTCTCCCTGCTTTTTCCTACTGGACAAGTGTTCTCTTTTCACAAAATTCTTTACATCCAAGTGGTATATCCAGAACTACATTTCTGATTTTGTGAGTGTAATGACATCCTCCTGTCCTTCTATGCATTCTTTTTCCATTTCTTTAAGGAACTGTATTTTTGTAGAGCAAAATTACTTACTGTAGGTTGGGAAATGTTTAATAAGCTTGTTAGGTGAAAAGTGCCATGTTCCTGTCCAACCAAATTTAGGTTCAAACCAATTTGAATGACTTACTAGGCTTTTCTTGTAATACTACTGTTTTTGTAATTTCACTTACTTTGCACTCAGTGTTAAATTCTCTGAGGACTGGTTATAATCTTTCTTAAACGCTTTCCTATTTTGAGATTTTCTATAGTGTTCTTGTGTAAGATGACCACCTAACAAGAAATGAGGTGGAATGTTTTGCCTAGTGTGTGACTAACTGACAAAAATATTGTAGGTGTCAGCTTTACAACATCATAGTGTGTTAGTCTACTTTCTTTTCCACTTTATGAACCAAATAATTACACTTTACAAAATTGTGACCAGAATTTCTTTGTTCAGTTATATTCTTGCCTTTTTCTTTCTTTCCGATTTTCATCTTCCTGTCATTTCTTTTCCTGCAGCCATGCACAGAAATAAGAAATTAGAATCATAATGCCTACAATCCATTTTACTTAGTCCTGACTAGAAGTAGGAAAGGTGAGATCCCACAATAACAGCACAATTTTGGTTTTCCTTAGGTTGTTGATTGATTTAATGGTGAATTCTGATATGTAGTTTCTCATGTTCATTTTTTTAAACTGTTTATTTCAGTGAAAATGCTGTTTCATAAAAGCAGGGGTGAAGTCAGTTCTATTCTTGTCACTTTTGCTTTTCATTGTATCCGAAAAATGCTGAAATTTAGAAGTTGAGTCACTTGTATCTTTTGGAAGCTGCAAGTGCCTGCAACACCACTGGAGAGAGCTGTTTGCTGAGATAAGTTGGTACTGAATACAGTCTACTGGCTTAGTCTTTGGGAGGCTTGTTCTAATAAAGTTTCAAGAAATCTTATTGGTGGAAATGGGGACTTGCCTAGGATAATTTTCTAACAGACTGCAAGGTGGAATACTATATTCTGTCTAAGTTGCTTGAGGATTTTTGCATGCATATGCTAATTCTGGTATCATGGCTTATCCTAATGTTTTATTCTTTATTATTATGTGCTTAGTTCTTTTCCTGAATCTTCCAAATCCTTTGTACTTTATGAAAAATATCTCCTCTTGCACAGTTACTCCCTGCATGTCTCCTCGTTTTCCACAAAGTGTTTACCTAATGTGTTAATAAAGAAACTTAATGTGCTTTGTTGTATTTTCTAATGGAACATTGAGAAGTAGTGTTTCCTAATTTAAACAGGTGTAATTATTTGCCTATTGACTGTCAAAGGATTGCCCATAATGAGACTTCTGTAGTGAAACCCAGTATTTAATGTAATGTGTGTGGCTGAGAGTGCAACTTTTGCCTTGTAGTGTGGTTCTTCATTCCAAAAAACCTTTAGTTAGTGGTTTCACTAAATTCTTCCTCTATCAGTCCTTATGATGTATAGTGCTGCCGTACAGATATAGGTAGTTAATATTTTCTTGATACTGTGAATAATACCAGTATCTTGATTTAATGATAGTTAAGTAAACACTATAACATAATATAACGTTTCTAGAAGAGAATGGAAAGTATTCATCTAGGTATTATGTCTGAATCACTATGAAAAATATCTTGGACCAAGTGCGCTCATGTAAATCCAACACACTAAAGTTTTCTGTTATACTCAGCAGCAGAAAATTAACTCCCAAGTTTCAGCTTGAAGTGGCTTTTTATAGTAGAGTTCTAACTCCTTAGTAGTAGATTTATTATGGAAATAGATTTAATTTAGTGGCACTTAGATTATGTATGTCTGTAACACCTAAGTCACTTCTCACCATAATCAATTGTTGTCAATCAGCTGTACACAGCAGGAATTTACCAGGATGTAAACATCTTCTGTAATTGGCTTAAATAATTAAATTATTTCTGTTTTATTAATAATTCCGCTGAAGTAGAAAGATGCCTGCTTTTTCCTCTTCTGTAAGCTGTGGAGTAATCGCTTCAGGATACCTTGTTGTATCTTTCGTGGAAATTACAGCTTGACCAATTTCTTCATATATGCTGTATTTTTAAAGCAGAATTAGAGCTTTAAGTATTTGTAGTGGTTTACATTTATACCTTCAAGGATGTTACCTGTGGATGGTAAAAAAACAGAAAAAAAGGATGTAGATAAGAAACAACAGACAGTATGTTGACCAAGGGACAGAGCTTTGGAGTGAACTCTGTTTTGTGGTGTACAAAATGAAAAAGATTTGACTTCCTCACAGTATTCCAAGAGATAATTTAAGGAGAATGTTTTTGGGTCTTCTAAACTGTGGCCTGTGGCAGTGAGAAGCCAGTGTTTGTGCTGCTTGCTTGTGGAGAACAGGTTGATGAATATTTGCAAATCCTTTTTCTCGGCTACACTTTCTTGTTGTTGGAGTGATATGTGCTGTGTGAAAACATCCATTTAAATCTCTGTTCAATGCAACATTCTTCCATGCCAGGAATTTATTAAATTCACTTAGGATTCTCATGGCTTTGTGAATGTGGACGTGGTGTTTTTCCCAGTCGCTTTTTGTAAAGCGACTTTTGGAAACATACAGTTATTTTATCTTTTAAATCTATAGGTTGGATTTATATAAGCTTTCTTACATTTTGTATATATGATTTAAAAATAACTGATCTCAAGATGCAACTACATAAATATATATTTCAGTGAAAGTTTTGAAAAATAAGAATTATGAAGTTTTGTAGAGTTGATTACTTTTTCTTGTGATTTTCTGTGACTAAATGTTTGTATTCTGGATGTTAAAGGGGAGGCATTAGTAAGGTAGGAGACAGACATGCAAGGAATATAGGAATTGATTTGCTAAAGCTTACGTCATCTCTTGGAAAAGACTTTTGCAAAAATATATAAAGGATTAAGATTGAAACATGTTTGTGGATTTCTGAAAAAGTACTGTTGACACATGACTTCATGTATGTTAAGGCGTAGTTTGTTTAATGATTAGCACAGTTAATTAAATTGCCATAGGCGATGTGAACTGTCATCCAAACACAATACAATTAAATGAAGTGTGGTTTAAGTCCTCCTTTTAGATCATTGACTTAACATCCTGTAATTATATTTATTGACCTATTAAATATATTGCATAGGTACTTAATATGCAAGACACCAACTCATGTTTTATTTGCATCTGTGTGATCTGTATTGTATACTGCTGAGCAAGTAGAGTATGTGTAGTTAAACATAAAGAAATTAATTAATAAATAATTATTTACTATCATCAGAATATTGACTCTTTTAATACTTAATATCATGGCCAGTAGGCTTAGCTGGAAGTGAGTAGCTTTTAGGTCCTACAACTACATACAGAACTACTCATTTGTATTTTATTTATTTGAGTTTGACCGAAGTTTAGTGATGCTACTTGTGACTGATTAACTTGGTTCAGAGTAATGAATTGTTCCTGATCTATGGTCTAGCTGATAATCATAATTTTACATTGAGTATGATCTCTTGATTTAACTTTTCTCACAGGAGGTGGATGACTAGGATTAATCTCATTTTAATGTCCAGTAAGCGCAGCTTGCACTTTTTGCGCTTTTTCCATGCTTTAATTTTCCTGCTATCATTGTACAAAGAGTAGGTATTTTGTCGTCTTTTTTTTCTTTTCTTGTACTAGTTTCTTCTGCCCCTCTAGTATAATTTAGTTTTTAATTTGTCAAGCTTTTTCATGCATACCGTTTTTTCAGTGTACTTCTACAGTCTTGCTCTTGGTTCCTGATGTTGAGGCTTTCAAGGTATAGTTGCAGTGGTGCTTCTTGGTGCTTCTGTGTTGAAAGAAACAGTGCTTAGACATCTCCAGGTACCTGAAGGGGGCTGCAAGAAAACTGGAGAGGGACTGTTTACAAAGGCTTGTAGTGATAGGACTAGGGGCAATACCTATAAACTCATGCAGATTTAGACTAGACATAAGGAGGAATTTCAGCACAATGAGAGTGGTGAGGCTCTGGCACAGATTGCCCAGGGAAGCTGTGGCTGCCTCATCCCTGGAGGTGTTCAGGGCCAGGCTGGATGGGGCTTTGAGCAGCCTTATCCAGAGGGATGTGTTCCTGCTCATGGCAGGGACGTTGGAACAAGATGATCTTTAAGGTCTCTTCCAACCCAAACTATTCTTTGATACTATCACTTTAAGTCCTGCTGTATTAACTTCTGTATAAGGACTGGAATTCATGTTTAAAATGCTGTATTTGCTTAAGAGAGGTTAGTTTTCTTTCTAGTTTTTGAAGATTTGACTTAGCTTATAGTATTGCATAACATAACCAAAACCTGATTGAGTTATATTTTTGTTTCTTTATATTATGATTAGCATTTAAAAAATATATTTGTTGATGTTCTTTGTTATATTTATCTCAGGGTTTGTTTGTTTGTATTTTTTTGGTTTTGTTCTTGTATAACAGCAGAAACAGTGTACAGCTTATTAACTACTCAGTAAACTTATGATCTGGCAGGTGCCATGTGAGCATTTTCTCATTGCTTTCTCATTGTGCATGGGAAAATACTGGGTTTCTGAAAACATTGTGGAGAAATTCTGAAGTGTCACTTGTTAAAAATTAAAAAAAAATCTGTCAGCTGTGTGTCTTGTTGAATCTCAAAGAAACTTTTGGAGAATTGCCCTTTTCCATCATCAAATATATTCCAAAAGAAGACAGTGCATCCTTGAAAACAAATTTTAAAAGGTTTTCGAAATTCAGCCATTGGATGTCACCTCACTGGCTTACGGATTTTCATGCTTGAACATGTTCTAGATGCAGCTGGCCTGGAGACTGCTGTTCCTAGCTGTCGCTGTCTTCCCTGTCTCTGAAACAGCTGGTGTAACTGTTATGTGAAATCACAGAGACCTTCATTTAGCTAGAATCAGGTTAAAATCAACTCCTCAAAAAAGTTCCAGATCTTACTGTGTGTTCAACACAGGTAACTTTGGCAGAGCTAGGTATGCACAGCTATACTAGCAGTTCAGAAGATCAGAAACTTAGCAGTGAGATGTCATAACTCATTGAGTTTTATTTAAGTAATGGTTGAAGCTGTTGTAGAAGAGGGTGGTTAAGCATTAGATTTCCCCTTGTTGAATGATAGGTTTTGGTTTTTACTGCTTCTTTTAAATGTTTTTTTTTTGGGGGGGGTGGTGGTGTTGGGTTTTTTGTTTGTTTTTCTGCAAAGCTTAGCATTAATCCTAAAACCATACTGCAACTTTCTGTCTCATATAAAGTTTAAAAGGTGTATTATTCTTGATCCTTTATTGTCTGAGTAATAAGCTACTTCATTGACCCTTTTTTAGATTAATTTTTGGCCCTATAAGTTCAGTTGTATGTATTCTATATAAAAATAATTCCTGTTTAGGATTTTCTATACTTCTGAGAGGAATAAGTTATTATGTGCTCTGTTATGTAATCGTGGCTGGCTGTGAGGTGCCCATCCAGCTTTTCTTGGTCTCCAAGATAAATAGGAGAGAAAATAAGGTGAAAAAGCTTATGAGCTTCATGAGTCAAGATGAATATAAGGAGATTTCTTATCAATAACCATCACAGGCCAAAGTGGCTTGACTAGAGGAAGATTAATTTATTGCCAATTAAAAATAGAGCAGGATGGTGAAAAACAAAGACAAAACTAAAGACACCTTCTCCTCATCTTTCCTTCTTTTCAGTCTCAACTTCACATTTCCAACTCTTCTGTCTTCCCCCTTCCCTGCTGAGCAGCACGGGGAAAGTGAGTTTCGGTGCCTGAGAGCAGTTGATAACCCTTCATCTCTCCCACTCCTTCTTCACACTTCTAACCAAGGGATGCACCTTCACAGATGTCTCCAGTGCAGGCTCTTCCTGTGGGCTGCAGTTCTTCCATAACTGTTCCTGCACAGGCCCTTCTCATGAGGTACTTTCTTTCAGAAATGGACTGCTCCACCATGCTCCTGTATGGGGCGCATGGACTATTCTGTACAGGCTGCAGTGTGGATGTCTGTTCTGATGTGGTCAGTCTTCTATCAGCTGTAGGAGAACAGCATACATCCCCATGGTTTTCTACGTGGCTGCAGAGGGTTCTACTCCACTGCCTGGTGTATGCCATCCCTCTCTTCCTTCACTGACCTTGATATCTTTATGGTTGTTTTTCTCACATTTTTCTTATTTCTCTCACTCTCATAGCTGTTGTGCAGCTTTTTTTCCCCCATTTCTTAGATATATAGAAGCATAGAATGCCAAGATGGGAGGGACCTCAAGGATCATCTAGTCCAAAGTTCTTAGGTTATATATAGTTTAAATGAGATGACACAGCACCCTGTCAAGCTGAGCCTTAAAAGTGCTCAGTGTAGAGCTATCTATCACTTCCCTGGGGAGATTATTCCAATGTTTAACTTCTCATTGTGAAAAATTTTCTTCAGGAATCAAATTGAAATTTCTGCAGGAGCAACTTATACCCATTACCCATTGTCTTTTCTGTGTGACTTGTTGTAAAAAAGGAGTCTTCATCTTCTTGGTAGACACTATATACTGCTACATGGTAATAAGGTCTCCCCTAAGCCTTCTCTTCTCAAGGCTGAACAAATTCAGTTTTCTCAGCCTTACTTTGTATGGAAGGTTTCCTAGTCCTCTGTTGATACAGAAGACCTTCTATGGACCCTCTCCAGCCTGTCCACATCTTTTTGTATAGTGGGGACCAAAACAAAATGCAGTACTCCAGGTACAGCCTGACAGGTGCTGAGTAGAGTGGGATAATGACTTTATCTGTTCACTCATGTTGAATCTGTTGTCCACCAAGATGTTACCACAAGATATGTTATGGATGTTATCCACAAGCTATGTCACTACAGTGGTGCCACCAGTGTCACTGATAGGCTCAACTTTGCCCAGGGGTGAGTTTGTTTTGGAGCTAGCTGGAACTGGCTCTGTCTATCATGGGGGCAGCTGTGGACTCTTCCCACAGAAGCCATCGGCAGCTTGGGATGGTATTCCAGTGTTTGAATGAAGTTTCCACTGCAATTGATCTGATCTGACAACTGTCCACAACTGGGAAGGGCAGTTCTGTTCAGTTCCCTTAGTTCCTGTTCCTTCCCTTGAGTTAGTTTTGATGCTTGTCACATGCTTTTCAAAAACAATTAGGCTTGGTTTTGTCCCAGTTGGTGAGTTTGGTTTGTCCAACAAAGTATTTGATGCTTTTGTGTGTTCTTGGATTGAGAGAGGAGCAAGACTCCCTTCAGCTGTGATGAGCTTTTAAAAGGAATTTAACTGTGATACATAACATTCTGTCTGAAAGCTAAAATTGAGGATCTATGTTAAACAGCAAGAACTAGGTTACATCGTCTGTTTCTGAAGAGTCGTAGACTTACTGTCGTGACAGGGCACTAAGAAATGTGCTGGGTATAAAAGTGGCATTGTATTTTCCTTGGGCTATTAGCTAAAGTTACTTCACTGAGTTTTGTTCTGTCTCAACTTTCTCCTTATCTGGTTTTATTGCACCTGCAAGTATGCAGCACTTAGTTCAATTGCTGCATATCTGTAGGTACAGGGAATGTGAGGGAAACTGAGTTGGCTTTTGTGTAGCTATTGAACTGTATTGCATATCATGCCTGTTGAATGATGTCTGATGATGCCCATTCTGCTCCTGTTTTCCTTGTTTCCCAAAATGAAGATGTTGTACTGTATGTATTTGTTAAAAAAATTATTTAAATGTCAATGTCAACTTTTTCACATGACTGCTTATATTGGAAAAGACCTCTAAGACCTTTGAGTCAAACTGTAATTTCTAAGAGTAGTGAAGATGGAGTAAAATCTGTAACGTGAATTTTTATTGTGAAGCATGAACTGAAGAATATAGAACATGTTATACTTTTTTGGGGTGGGTGGGTGAGTATGTTTGATGTTCCAGTTCTTTGCTTGGGCCAGTAAATCCCTATTATGGCAGTCTGCACCGTCCTGTTACAGGACATGCTTCTAGCCCATCTCTCCTTGTGGATTCTGGTTGATTTTTATTTCTGATGTTATAATTCTGAGAAGTTGGAAGTCTACATAGACCCTCCTTGTGTAGGAGGTCAGTAGGAAGAAAATACCTGACTTGGAATTCACAGTTCAGGATAGTGGTGACTGTGAGAAACTGTTTCAGACTTTAAAATAAAAAATCAAGTAAAATTTCTTTGTTGTTGCCTTGATATTTTTATTTTCTGTATTGCATTCTTGACTTGTAGCTGCCCTGGTACAGTTTTCTAACATCCTAGTTGTCCATATGCATGTCACGTAGGTTTTTTCACTTTTTCTTTGTATTAATTGCCTTTATGTAAGTAAAGCTTTCAATTTGGCTTCATTCTCTACAGCAGTGTCACTTTGCATAGCTTGGAATGGATGAGGTTGCAGTCTGCATTTGCATCTGTTTAAACGGACTGAGAAACCATGTAACTGAGTTGTTTTCATGGATGGAATTTAGGAAGATGATACCATTACTTTTCTGCCATCCTTTGCTTAAAAACTTGGCTTTATGGCACAGAGGAAAAATTCCAGTTTGACCTGCTCTGTTTCTGTCCCTACTTCATTCTCTGTCTGCTGTTTGTCTGGCAATATTGGCAAATGAAAATTAGTAGTGTGTAGCACTTCAGCAGCACTGTTACTTAGACTTTTGGAGAAATATTGCTCTATTTAGTCATTTGGAAAACACTGAGCACTGTCCAATTTATGTGTCTGTTCTTGGAGAGCCTAAAAATCCAAGCTGGCTGGGATTTATTACTATGTGGTGGTAACGGTTCATGCAGTAAGATAGGAAGATTCTTGGTTACATTTCTGTATGTGAAGGTCAAATGCATTCAGGAGTGAGGAGTTTTAGCTTTTTCTTGTATAGTACTTGAAAGGTTTTTTTTTTTTAGTTTAGTATAGGTCATTGCCTCAATAGCAATAGTTTTTATATCTACTGCAATATAGATTACTGTAATCAATACAATCTTTTGTCCAGTTTTCCCCTTCTGCGGGTTTCGTTGATATATTTCTGGTGGATTTTGTTTGTAAAAGTGTGATAGTTTATAAACAAACTAGTTAAACAACATTGACTTCTTAATTTCTTTTCACAGTTATAAAATCGTGGAATCATGGCTCATTCAAAGACAAGAGCCAATGATGGAAAAATCACATATCCTCCAGGAGTCAAAGAAATCTCTGATAAAATATCTAAAGAAGAGATGGTGAGAAGGCTAAAGGTTAGTAAGCAAGTAACTGCAGATTGCAGCTTCTTGTATACAGCATTCAGTGATCCTGTTACTGCATTTTCTGATTATTTCTTTTTGCCTTTGGGCTTTACCTTTTCTCTGCTCAGAAAGGGGGGAACTTTAAGTGACTTGTCCAAAAATATTCAAATGAGTTAAAAAATTACAAATGGAAATAAGCTATAATGATTTCAATTATTACTTAAATTCTCTTTTTGCTCATACAGTAAGTCAGTACTTAGAGAAACAATACTGGAAAACATGGAAAGAGATAATTAACAAGTAACATGGATGCCTCAGAATACATTATTTTTGTGCATTTGTGCTCTTTGGATTGATTATTTTATTGAACCCTTTATTATCGTTATTTTAGTCTGTATCATAATAGAAGTAGTCTCTGATTATGCTACTTTCTTCTGTCTCCTGAATTTCTTGACTACTTTATTAGACCTAAGTCAACAAGAAGGTTGGGGAGGTTTGGGTGATAATTATGTTACTATAGTTCTTCTCATACTTATGTACCCTCAGCAAAAAGGCAGGCCTGTTGTGCAGGGGGAATGCCTGTTGTGCAGGGGGAATGCCTGTTGTGCAGGGGAATGCCTGCTACTTGGACTGGTGCTGTGAAATGGGGGGCGGATGTGGGAGAGGAACCTTGAGTACTCTGGCAACTGGAAAAGCTTAATTTGGAGTTTGTTTTCTTAAGAAGTGGTTTAAATCACTTGGAACTACTGGTAAATGAACAAAACCCAATAAACTCCAAAAAGATTCCTTTTCCCTTCCCCCCCCCAGTAACCTGCCCATGCCTTGGGAATTGGGCTAATAGGCCTTAGTCAGTGTATGCATTTTATGATATTGAACAGAAGATGACATTTATGCCTTCATAAGTAACTCCTTCCTAACAGAAAAGTTTATTTGTTAGTACTTGCAAATTGTTTTTCAACTTGTGAAATGCACACAGGTTTTGCTGATTTTTTTTTTTTCTCCTACAGTTTAATCATTTTTGGCCTTGAATGTCTAGTCCCTTCTGTCATCTCTGTCTTGCAGGAGAAGTGTACTTTGCAAAATGTCCTATATTTCTTGTCAGCTGTTTATTCTGGCTGTGAATTCATTGGTACGCAGGCAGGGAGAAAACCACATGGTGATTCTTCTGTGAAGGGCTGGGTGATCTAGGCTACACCACAAGTGTATAGACCTACAGTATAAACACAGTTTCAGGTGCTAAAAACCAGTAGATAAATAAGTGAACTATTAGCCTCTTCATTTCTCAGACTGACAAATTCATATAAACATTAAGGAAGACACACTTTCCTCTGGATTTTATTTTGATTTACAGGCAGATAGTTTGCTAGTAATAATATATTTATATAAATAGAAGTTATTGGGAAATCTGAGAATAAAATGGAAAATATGCATAAGGAATTTATATGTTAGCATAACTTACCTCAGAAGTGTTCTGCACTTCTGGTCCATGCCATCTTCAAGTTACATTAGATTCAGAAAGTGCAGAAGTGAGAAAGAAGGTGATAAACACTTGGAAATGATGAATAGTGTGAGAAAAGCATTTTTTTCACAGTGTTTTTTTGTAAGCAAGAACCAAGCGTTATCTAATGAAATGTATTAATTTTAGACCAGCAGTCTAACATACTTTCACATAAGGTATATCACTAAATCCCAGAGCTTATTACTGTAGAAAGATGTAAGAAAAATTGAATGAGTTAAGAAATTTGGGCCACATCTGGAAGATGAAGCTCCAGGAGTATTAATCATGGTGGTCTTGGTGTGATGTCAGGCTAAGAAATCCTCTAGCCCATTGCTTTGCAGGGAACTAAAAAGGAATACTAATAGAACTACCTTGTTTTTCTTTGTTTTTCCTTAAACACTGTGACAGATTGCTGTGGAGACAAGTTGATTGATTTTTCTTGTCCTTGACCAGTATAGAAGTAGATGTTGTGAGGAAAATAAAACTGAAGGTTAATTTCTTGAATAGACAAAACCCATACTTGTGGGAAGAACTCTTGTCACACCTGAATATTTGTTTATTAACTTGTTAATTATATAAATCTTAAATGCTTTCCATAGAGGTGTAAACAATTCTGATATTTAAAGTACTTTACTACTGTTCTACTATAGCAGGTTCACCTGGTCTTTGACTGGTGAGGACTCTGTTTTTCTCTTAGTGGAAGTTGTCGTTATAAGCTACTAATCTTCTGTGCGTTTTAGTCAAGAATTCTTAATATACTTTAAAGCTTCACAGCTGCTATGATCCTAACTATGCAGAAGTCCTTTCTTTTTACTTTTTGTTTTTAAAAGTATGTTTTGTTGCTACCTGATCAATTACAGTTAAATTTGGAGGGCAAAAAAAGGTAAACCAAACTTCAGCAAAGTAAAAAAATTTGTAATGTTTTAGGGTTGTAGTTGGTTTTTTATTTTGTCTTCATGGACATTATTATTGATGAAAAATATCTTTTTCTGCACTGGTGAAATAGATGTGAGTTTTGATTTTAATTCTCAGGATTGTGTAATTAAGCCTTTATTACCATTGTGTTAATTTTGAGGAGGCTTGAACTCCTTAAAATAACTCTGCCTTTGCGATTCAAATAAGAAAGTGGAGAAAAACATTACTTTGTTTTACTGATAGGTTTTTCTTTTCTGAACACTTTTTAAATATAAGAATTCTCAAAAAGTTACAGTTACTAGTTATGGCTTTTCTTGCTTTTACTCTGATTAGGGTGTTAAATACTTTGTCCCAGACTTTTCTTCCATGACTTCAGCATACTGGATCCTATTATTAGAAATGGACATTTCAGTTGTTGGACAAATTACATGCTGCTGGACTGCTCTGGGTTTATGTTTCTCCTGTGCTTATTGAGCTTGTAGACAATACAAGTGATAAACTTGTACTTAGAGCAGTACTAGAGAAAATTCTGAAATTGAAAAAGAAGGAAAATAAGTTGTAAACCTAAATACTTTAGGGAGAAACAAACATTTTAAATCAAGTTTTGTTGTTTTCTAGATATTTTAGTGAATGGCTGTAACAGGAAATTCTGTATTTGTTTGAATTGGCCAGCTTGATTATGTGATTTCTCAAAAAGAGATGTGTAGTACTTCAGCAAGTTTTTTTGTTAACTCTGCAGAGACTGTGTGTCGGGACACTCGATAGAGGGCTTGAATAGATCCTTCCTGAAAAATAAGAGACTGGTTATCCAAATAAGTATGACTGCATTGCTAATAATGCTTCTGATAGAAGTTGGATGGAACCAGAAAAGGAACTTTCAGTAAGGACTGTGTTATGAAGAGTTCTTAATTTTGTGTACTGACATCTTTATCTCCTTTTAGATGGTTGTCAAAACGTTCATGGATATGGACCAGGACTCTGAAGAAGAAAAGGAGCTCTACCTAAATCTTGCTTTACATCTTGCTTCAGATTTTTTCCTCAAACATCCTGATAAGGATGTACGTTTATTAGTAGCATGTTGTCTTGCTGATATTTTCAGAATTTATGCCCCTGAAGCTCCATACACTTCCCCAGATAAACTAAAGGTAAATTGAATTAACCACTTTTTCTTATTCTATTCTAGGTTTTTAAACTGAGTGATTGATAAAATAGATTATAACTTTTTTCCCCCCTCTCCATTTTTCCTGGTTCAGCCTATGCAATCCAAGGTTTTCAGCTGATTCAGGAATAGAGGTGTTTGTTTAGGTTTAATGTTCATCAGATACAACGATATATAGTATGTCTTTCAGTGTCTTGTAGAGCTTAGGATTTGTGTTGAAAATAAATCTTTTATTGAACTGCTGTTGGGATATGCAGATAGTGGTCAGTTACTTCAGAAATACTCAGGTCCGTAGCCTTTGTCCTAATCTCTTCAAGATAGCTTTCAATTGGGAAAATACCATTGCTGTTTCCAATTAAACTATCAAGAGATGATTACTCTGTTTTTGTAGATAAAGACTTCATTGGAACAAAGGAAAATATTTTTGTGTAGGGGATAATTATTTCTCATGTGAATTGGAAAATTCTGCAACTACAAACATCACTGATCCCACTAGATGGAGATGGTTGGTAGAGAAATGCCAGGTTTGATAAGGCGGTTCAGATCTGCCCCATTTGTTTCAGGAAAAAAAATGTAAATTTAGGTTGTTTTGTGTTTGGTGGTGTGGGGTTTTTTTTCCCCCCAAATAGAAATCTAACTTTCTTTCCAACTTAGAAAATTAAGTTACTTCCCTTATACAGTCTGAACCTAGAGAACCAAGTATTACAGAAAATCATCCAGAGGAAAAATAACACTGAAGAATGTGTACTTTTTTGTCTCCTTGGTCTAAGACTGTGTGGCCTTTTTTTTGTTTGGTTTTTATATGCCTGTTTTTTCCACAGTAGGATAAAGAGATGGTTGTGGTGGAAGGTGGATCTGCTTTAGTGGAAGAAATCACTCAATTTTTGATGTAGTGGTTGCACCAAAATGGCTTCATAAGTAGGGCAAACACTACAGTTTTAACTATAGCATGTACTTTGTTACCAGACATAGTGGATAGACATCTTGTGATTTTTGTTAGCTGTCTTTTCTTAATTCTGAACTGTTATACCTCCTTATTTCCTTGTCTGTTCAGAGCTCTATTCAAGTAACTTCCACTGTCAGCGTTCAGTTCTGTAATCTGTGTAGATTTTGGAAATCAGTTTCTTTATGCAGATTTCTAAACACCTTTTGAGAAATAAAGGACAAACTATAGAGACCATTGCCTGGGGCTGTTAAGGTAGGTTTTTGAAAGCTGTTTCTGCTGAACACAGCCTTTGTGGTTGTAGGACAAACTCTGATTCAAATGTCAGGGTTCCCTCCACTTCATGACAAAGAGTTTAGAGGAAGAATGCTTTCTCTTGGGTTGTATCTTGGCACGATTTTTACGCAGTGTTTAACATTGTATCCATACTGCAACTTTGAGTCTCTTCTAGTATGTCCCCTTCAGTCTGGGGAAAGCCTGGAGGCCAAATCTAATTTTCTAGGGGGGAAGATGTTCTAATTGCTATTAAGACAGCAATCCACAAAAACCATTCAGTGTTCTTCCTAACGTTAAAGTGTAAACACTTTTGGTTTTAAGAGTCTGGATTCTATAAGTGTCTTGGTTTATGGAGTCTGAAGTGAAACCATGCTGTGCACTTTGTGAAACTCATTGCTGGCTTAAAGAAATAACCTTCCTGTGTGGTTTCATTCTGTTCATAATCAACCATTTGTTCCTTAGAACCTGCTTGCATTTATTCTGTATAAGACTTTTTCTGAAGAAGTTTTCTGGTGCTGGAAGTTCATAAAGGAAGCAGAAGAAGCTTGGGTTATTGGCTTTTGCAAGAGATATGATCTGTGTCAGCAACATCATGATTGACAAATGCACAAACAATAGAGTATGAACAACTAGTTAAATTCTTAGGAAAGCTGCAGGTGTCTACTGCTTTTTTTCCTCCTCATGTTGAAAACCTAATACAGTGTAAATTGTTCAGAAGGACAAAGAATTTCACATTTTAATCTTTTCACTTCTGTGGAAAAGAAAAACATTTGCTACCTTAGGAAGAAACCTTTTGCTACCTTTCTCAACCCTTTAAGGAAGCATGAGGCATTTTAAAATTACTCCTTGGTGTTTTCTGAGATGTTTTGTAGGTTATCTTCTTTTGGATAGTGAAATAGGGTGTCTGTCATTGCTGTGAATTTCATAGTAATGAATAATACTAGTAATTTGTAAAGATGATTATTTTTATTTTGAAAGTTTCATTGCAATAGATAAATTGACTATCATTTCTTTTCAGGATATATTTATGTTCATAACACGGCAACTTAAGGGTTTAGAAGATACAAAAAGCCCCCAGTTTAATCGTTATTTTTATTTGCTTGAGGTAAGCTTCATAACTTATTTCAGAACTGTTAAATGTAGTTTTTCTACTTAATCTTATATTAATGACTCCTTTTATTTTTTTCTTTCAACACAGAATATTGCTTGGGTCAAATCTTATAACATATGCTTTGAATTAGAAGACAGCAATGAGATTTTTACACAGTTGTACAGAACACTGTTTTCAGTAATAAAGTAAGTATTGTTACCCCCCAGTTATAGTATAGTATTGTGTGGTTTGTGTTGGATGTTTCTAACCTAAATATTCAGTCTCTTGTGTGATTTCTATGATTGGACTTGATGGTCTTACAGGTCTTTTCCAACCTAAGAGATTCTGCGATTTTAGTATTAACAAGCTTAGTTTTGTAATTCAGTTCAACTAAAGGTAGTAGTATAAGTGTAACATGCCTGCTTTAGTTAAACAAGACACAGTTTTGCCTGTTTTAATTAAACCAGACACACTGCAAATATTTTTTTTCCCAATTAACTTTGGTTGTCATTTTACCGCCTTTATCTTACTCTGTTCTTGAAATTGAATGCAAGTGGTGCAAGATTGGATTCTAAGGAATTTTGAGGATAATTGCTGTAAAAATGTGAGTCAGAAAATAGTGGACACTGGAGGGTACTGCTAGAGATCATCTGGTCTGCCCCCTTGATCAAACCAGGGTCAGCTAGAGCAGATTGCCCAGGACTGTAACCATTTGGGCTTTGAGCATTTCCAAAGAGGGAGACTCGATGGGCTTACCTAGGCAACCTTCTTGTGGTCAATCACCCTCACATTTAAAAAGTTTCTCTTTCCTGTGTTTAAATGGAATGTCCTGTATTGTACCTTGTGCCCGTTGCCTCTTGTCCTGTCACTGGAAACCACTGGGAAGAGTCTGTCCCTGTCATCTTTAAACATATTAAGCATAATATGTATTTAAACATAATAATATCTTCCCTAAGCCATCTATTCTCCGTACTTAAAAAAAAACAGAGGTCAGCTCTTCCAGCCTGTACTTGTATGAGAGCTGCTCTGGTCTTTTGATCATCTTTGTGGCTCGTTGTTAGATGTCCATGTCTCTTGTACTTGGAAGCCCAGAACTGAACACAGCACCCAGGATTCTCACTAGTGTCGAGTAGAGCAGAGGGGTGTTCCAGCACACACCCCTTTCTAGTAGGGACAGATACAGTCCCCTTACTTTTTTAATACGTTAGTAAATGAAGAGAGCATGAGATTCAAGAATGCTTTGTATATGCAGTTGAGAAATGTGTTTTGATTTATAAAAACCATTAATATTTGATTAGTATATTCCTTGTTGTTTGGCATTACTGTAGGGAGTAGTCTGAATGGAAGTTTACTTTGTATGAATAGTAAACTTAGAATTCCTGTTTTTAATTTCAGCAATGGTCATAACCAAAAAGTGCACATGCACATGGTTGATCTGATGAGCTCTATCATTTGTGAAGGAGATACTGTGTCGCAGGAACTTTTGGATACAGTGTTAGTTAATCTAGTGCCAGCACATAAGGTAAGACTTAATACTGGCTTAATTGTTTTACTGTTCTGGTTTTGGTTTGGGTTTTTTTTGTAATTGTGGTTTGTTGAATATGTGTATTCATATATTTAGATTTTGCTGAGGGAACAGCTGTAGCAAACATGTTCCTATTACTTGGAATGTTTTTGGCAAACAAATATATTTTAATAGCCAGAAAATTTGGTGGAGTTTCATTGCTTTGATTAACTTGCTATGACCCGAAGTATAAGTGGTCATAGTAATCTAAAAGCTTTATTGTCATATGAATTTATAAACAGGCTTTTTATATAAGGTCAGAACTCATATACCTTAATGAAAGAGATACATTATATTCTTTGGGAAGTTTTTAATTAATGTAATGCTGTATCAACAGTTCAAACTAATGTGCTGTCTTAAGTGGGAAGAAAAAGTTGTTAGGACTGTGCATTTGTAGTTGGCTCTGTCATATTTCAGAAACATTGATTAGATGTTATTGAAAGCCACATCAGTATGTTTTCGATGTAGCTATACAATGAATAAGGACAAGTGTCCTGCAGATGAACTGAGGAAAAACATCAAACTTGGCATATGTAGTAACACTTCAATGTTTAAAAAGCAAGAAAGGTGGATTTCCGGACAGTTCTGGCTGTCACCTGACAGGTGTTTGGTTTTTTTGAAGTGTGTTCAGGAATGGGCTGATACTACTTATACATTTTAGAAACTACAGTGAAGTTAAATGGATATTAACTGAGACATTTTTTTTTTTTCTTTTGAATGGTGGTGTAATTAAAGTAATTGAGTGGTCTTTTTGTAAGGTGCTGCCTGAAGAATACAGCAAGTAGCACAGCATAGTGTGTCTTACCACAAACCATCAATTTCAGTAAATAAATAGTGCATAAATTATTTTCCTTTTGGCGGTGAAAGACTAAATGCCTAGTATGGATCAGTCTCAAAATGTTTTAACTGAGTTCTTCAATGAGTCTAGTACTTCTGAACCAGAACCAGACTGAAATTTGTGTGGCTAAAACTCGGATTTATGAAATAGTCTTGCAATACAAGAAACAAAATACTTAGTTTGTATTTTCTCAGTTGTTAAGTGTCTGTTGTTTTATTGTGTCACCTGTGTTCACTTGATTTAACTGTGCTACTTCTATGATTTTTTTAAGTTGAATAATTTGCATCCTGTTAGACTGGTTGTAGCATTAAAACAATTCTGCTTTACAGTGGATATAAAGTTACTGACTGAACATTTGAACGGGATAAGGTATTTGGGGTTTTGGATTTTCTTTTACTTCTGTTTTAATCAAACTGGCTCTTTGGATAGGCTTCTAATTTATAGCTTGCTTTCTAACTGCCACAGTTTCATAATTTTAGACCGTATTCCGATTACGTTACCTTTGTATTAATTTTTTGTCAAAACCTTTTTCATACTAGGGGGAAGAAGCTTCTAGTGTTTTTATGTTTCATGTCAATATCTTCATAAAGTGTTTAGTTAAAATTTTGGAGCTTAAATGGTCGTCTAAACTCTTTCGGTGGCTACTAGTGTAATGTTGAAAAAGTGTAATGAATTCAAAGTGACATGTTTTCCACTCATGTCTATCAAGCACTAAACTACAAGGGGGTTAAGGATAAGGTCCCCATGAAGAACAACTGTGTCTTAGCTGACCTAGCCCTTGAACTGTACAGGCTGTGGAAAGGGAAGTGGAAAAATCAGACTGACCACAAAAAATAGCATGATAGCAAGCGTTGGTGCGATGATGAGTAGGAATCCTTATCTATCCAGATGTCTTGGGGACCAAAAGAATATTTTGATGGAGTTGGGTTTGTGATTTGTTGCCAGCTCCGGTTAGAAAGTTATCAGATAGGGGGATTGTTGTAGATAGGATAACTACGTAGCAAGTGACACAGGCAAGTGGTGTATTTTTAATACAGCCAGAAGGAAGATTGTGCACATGAGAGAATGTGGAGTGACCTTGTGAATTGAATAACTGTATTCCAGAAAACAGTGGTAGAACTAGTATGACTTCTGGTTTATCAGCAGTTGTATTGGATAACACTATATTGAAGACTTGAAGAGCTTAATCTGTATAATTTATCAAAGGAGAAATCTGCAAGTATCCAATGGCTGAAATTCAGCATTAGACAGATTGATGCCAAAATTATATGAATATTCATATGAGTTGTAGCAAATAGTTGAGCAATATACAAAAGGTTTGTCTGATGCTGTTACCTCTTAAAATCAAGGTCAATATTTTTCCTAAGGGAAATATGGAATATGATTAATAAGCAATGGTACTAGCAGGACGGCTGCAAAAACTCAAGTGTAACGAGCATATACTGAGGACATGATCGTAATTAATGATCACTGAAGAAGCTAAGCTGCAGTAGCTCACTTCAGTTTGTCATCCATCACGCTTAGCCAGGAAAAAAGCTGTATTGGTGTAAACCTGAATGGTAGTGGCAGACACTAATATCACAGAACAGGTACATTAGAGGCTTGCTTGAGTAGGACAGCAGGTATGGGATGACACAATAAAATGGTAAACAACTTGTGACCATGTGCTCAACTCTTAATTTCCTTTATGTTAAATTTTTTCTTTTTATGTTTTTTTCTTTTCTTTAAAACTCTACTGAAATTCTTTTGATAGAATTATATTAGGAGGGTATTAAATACATAAATAGTAAACTAAACCCAGAAAAGACCAGAATCAAGGGGGAGGTAGTGAATATGAAAAGACAGGAAAAATCGATAGTTTTCCTTTCCCTTTTATTTGTCTTTTTAGATTATAAAGCCTTTATGGCAGCACCTGTAAACAATTCTGTGTTTGTGCAATGTGTTAGAAAGTAAATTGTACCTTTTATTTCCTTGAGTGTTTGCCAGAGTGTTCCATTTTCAGCCTCAGAGGTACTGCAGGGAAGCCTGCATTGCACATTCCCCATACTTTGCATGCTTATCTTTTTGAAGCATGCTATTTACAATTAAATTCCTAACTTTCTTTGCTAGGAACTTGCTTATTATTAAAGTGCTGTCTATCTTGGCAACAATTCAGATGAGCTTTTTCTTTGTCAACCATCCTTAAAAACTTGTTTCCTTCCCCCAGCAGAACAAGAGAATCTGTTGAAACTGTTTAGTCGAGTGCTCTAGGATACAAATTCTGCTGCTGTGCCATTGATAATGAGATTTCAGATCCTCAATGTGTTAAAATGTATGGGTTTTAAGAGTATTTGCTCTTGATACAGACTTAACTTCAGGTGCAAAATCAGATTTTATAAAAATAAGGACTGGATTGATGCTAGCTAATCACCCTTTTTAAATTAAAAAATACGGGACATGCATTTGTTTTCTGTTATGTGGGGTTCTTTTTCTTTTAAAGGATGAGCACAAACTATTTCACTCTTGTTTTTGTTGAGCTGTGTTCAAATTGTTAAGTTTAAACTGTCTTGGAGAGGATTGTCTGTATATACATAGAAATATTGCTGCCATGCTGTCAGAGAGGTTGCCACTTCTTCTTGTGTCTGCAATAGGAGTTTGTGAAATATTCTAGAGGAGAACAGTTTTATGAAAAATGAGGTGGTAAAACTCACAAAAATCACTGTAAGGATTGAGAGAAAGGAGAGATCTTATGATTGATAGAGATGGTCTGTCTTCAAATGTTGTTGTTGAAGGCCACCTAAGCATAAAAAAAGTTACCTGTTTATTAGCATTCTTTTCTGAAGGAAAACTGGAAGTTTTTTGGGAAGAGGTCTGTCTGTGGCATCCTAGAAGTCTGTTTTAGATATTAAGTGTAACTTCGTGGTTCTCTAGCAGAAGAGCTGTTGTTCTGCTTTTTCATGGGTGGTTCTTTGGTTTGTCCTTACCGATCAATACTTGCTTTTGCTTTTTCCTTCAAAATGTAATAATTACTATTGATGGCTTTAAGCAGTATTGCCAGCTGATAGCTTAATTTAGTACCCAATTCAGGACTGTGGGAAACTTATCTCCTCTAGGTGCTTACATGCTCTCAGAGGCATCCTGGTTAAGAAGCTCATCCCTATCAGCAAGGGCTTTCTTAAATCATTAGATCTTGAAACGCATGTAATTTTTTTTTCCTGAATGTATAAAAGTATTGAAGAGAGGATAATGATAGAATTTAGATAAACACAGGGAAGAAATTTGTTGAATTTGGTCTTGTACTTGTAAAATTTATCCTTCAGTCAAAGTTTAAATTATCTTTGGGGCTACTGCATTAGTCAGAAAGATGGATTTGAAGTTTTGCAGGTGATCTCTGAACCTTTTGGGTAATTGCCCCAGTTGCTTCTGTTTTCATTCCAACTAAGGCAGTCTCACTTCTTGTTTCTGCTTTTATCATGAAGCTGGAAATGGGAGAAGAAAACTTTCCCGTGTGCTTTTAAAACTTCGGCATTGTTATTTTCAGAAAGTTCAGCCTCTAGGCTTTTTGAGAGCCCTGGTTATCAGCACAATTAAATCAAATGTGTGAGGCATGAAAAAAAATAGCTGACTTCCCCATTCCAGTTGTGTTGTATTTTTGTGTTTATTTTTTTCTCTTTGTGGCTTTTTTAGATAGGATCAAGTGTAATATTCATATGTTACATGGGGTTGCAAATAGCTAGTTCTAGCATTTATCTTGGGAAGCACTAGGGTGTTGGGAGATGTTTTCTTGGCCTTCAGTGGCATAATTATGAAAGGCCTCTGTTCTTTCAGCCTTCCTTTCCTAAGGGTATGTGTAGGAATTAATGTTTAATTTTTTAACCTTTATTTATTACTAGTTGTGTAATTGAATTACGCAGCATTTTAAAAATGAACTGCCATGTGAAAAATACAAGCTGAAACTAATAATGTGGACCTAAACAGATCGCCTGTTGGGACTCTGCTGTGCTGTTTGGACTTGTTTTGCTCATGTTCTAGAGTTCACTCTTAACCAGGTGACAGCTGTTTTCTTTGTTTTGGTGGAGGTGAACTGTGGAAGTGGAGAAGGTTTAGAGCAAGAATTGCAAGTGGCATTCATTTCTTCCTAGTTATTTGTGCCTTTTACTTCCTGAGCAGTGACAACTCCAGCTAAATAACAGAAAACAAATGTGTCAGATGGAAATGCCTTGAAGAGCAATCTGGCATGCAGAATCCACTCTTTTCTGGAACATGGAACAGCTGTACAATTTTGCAAGACTACCAGGGCTGACCCATGTATCTTGATTAGATAAGGAGAAAGAAAATTGCAAGGATGTTAGCATCTTGTGTAAGACTTCAAGTATGTTTGCTGATTTGGAAATTTTATTCACTTTCTGTAGTAGACCTGAGTGAAACAGATAACTTCAGGCATGAATCTTTATAGTCTTTTGACTTCAATCACCTAGCTGGATTCTATCAGTAGGCAAGTCAAACATTTCTTCTGTTTCATATTAACAGAAAATATTAATCTGTTCCACTGCTGTTTAAAAGCTCGTAGTCATACACAGTTTTTGCAGTTATAGATTATACCCTCCATCTTTTTGTAAATCTTCTCCTTTTCATTCAGATAGGTACAAAGAACCAAGCATATTCATCCTCATGAAGAGGAGGCTTCAGCAAGACCTTATAGCGGCCATCCATACCTGAAGGGGGCCTGCAAGAAAGCTGGGGAGGGACATTTTAAAATGTAGTGTGGTGACAGGAGAAGAGGAATGACTTGAAATTGGAGCGGAGGAGGAGGTTTAGATTAGACATGACAAAGAAATTATTCATGGTGAGGGTGGTGAACCACTGGCACAGGTTGCCCAGGGAAGTTGTGAATGCTTCATCCCTGGAAGTGTTCAAGACCAGGCTGGATGGGGCCTTGAGCAGCCTTGTCTAGTGGGAGGTGTCCCTGCCAACGGCAGGGGGTGTGGAACTGGATTACCTTTAAGGTCTCTTCCAACCCAAACCATTCTATGATTCTATATGCAAATAGATGGCAAACATGATTCTTTATAGCAAAGAAATACACAGGGTATGGCAGTGCATCTTATTTGCTTTTTATTATCCTTAAAGGAAGCCTTTTTTCCTTCTCTGATTGAGATGTATTTAAAATAAACAACCACAAACTACCTGTTTTACTGCTTTCTCGTAAATGGAATATACAGGCTTTTTTTTTTTTNGCAGTTATAGATTATACCCTCCATCTTTTTGTAAATCTTCTCCTTTTCATTCAGATAGGTACAAAGAACCAAGCATATTCATCCTCATGAAGAGGAGGCTTCAGCAAGACCTTATAGCGGCCATCCATACCTGAAGGGGGCCTGCAAGAAAGCTGGGGAGGGACATTTTAAAATGTAGTGTGGTGACAGGAGAAGAGGAATGACTTGAAATTGGAGCGGAGGAGGAGGTTTAGATTAGACATGACAAAGAAATTATTCATGGTGAGGGTGGTGAACCACTGGCACAGGTTGCCCAGGGAAGTTGTGAATGCTTCATCCCTGGAAGTGTTCAAGACCAGGCTGGATGGGGCCTTGAGCAGCCTTGTCTAGTGGGAGGTGTCCCTGCCAACGGCAGGGGGTGTGGAACTGGATGACCTTTAAGGTCTCTTCCAACCCAAACCATTCTATGATTCTATATGCAAATAGATGGCAAACATGATTCTTTATAGCAAAGAAATACACAGGGTATGGCAGTGCATCTTATTTGCTTTTTATTATCCTTAAAGGAAGCCTTTTTTCCTTCTCTGATTGAGATGTATTTAAAATAAACAACCACAAACTACCTGTTTTACTGCTTTCTCGTAAATGGAATATACAGGCTTTTTTTTTTTTCACATTGCAAAGACCAATCTAAATCGGGGAACTATACTTTTATGGAGACTACCTATTAAAAGGCTGTATATTCTCTGGTATTGAAGATGTTTCCTTCGTGCTTCTATATGCTGATCAAGTCTGCAGCAGGTATCACAAGGTGGAGTTGCTTTTTCTTGAGAAAACTTTTGAAAAATAATTGTGATATAGAAATTGGAGAAAGGATGTTGCAACTATAGGGTGGATAATGCATCCTGGGAAGGGGAAGTAACAAGGATAGAGCAATAACCCAATTGGACAAATGGAAGGATGGGAATGTTATGCGGTGGTAGATTTTTATTATTTTTTGTATTAGAGATTCATCAGTTTGTATCCTTCATCCTTTTTGGCTCATGGACTTAAATTCTAGGTATTATTTTTCCTTTGCTATCTCAGTCAAACAGACTGAATATCGTTGGAAGAGGCCATGGAGACACTGTGGTGGTGGTTTTTAGGTGCCTGCTTGGTGTAAGGACAAAATTGAGCTTTCTACCACAATCCCATCCAGGATCTTGCTTCTACAGTTACTGTAAATGCCTTTAGTGTAGCTTTATATCACTTTGCTGTTTCTTGGGGAAGCTGATAAGAAGCAGCAGTGAAATGCAGGAACTGACTTCACTGAATGTCAGGCTTAGATGGGCAACTGAAAAGTAAGCCCTGATTTGCCAGGAAAGAGTTTTCTCAGTAGTGTCATTGGAGGCTACAAAGTTCTGTTCAGACTAGGCTTTTTTTTACTATACTATATTTACTACTGAAAGTATAAAGAGAACCGACTGTTTCTTTAATGTGTTACCAATACGTATTAGCTTTAAATTCTATTAATTTTAAAATGAATGCATGTGGTTAAAGGTTTTTTGTTTCTTTTTTCCTGCAGAATTTAAACAAGCAAGCCTATGATTTAGCAAAGGCTTTACTAAAGAGGACAGCACAAGCAATTGAACCATACATTACTAATGTAAGTGATGACTGCAAGCAAATATAGAAATCGATACATTTTGTAAATGAGCTGTATCCTAAAAAGAATGAATTGCATATTGCCAAATAGGATTGTAAAATAATTTTTTACAAACTCTCAACTGTTCTTTGAGAGAGTTTTTATATTAATGAAACACTGTGTAACCTGTCTCTTTGAGTCGAATTGTGTAGCATATAGAAACTACTAAGGGTCGTAACAATTTTCATTTCTGAAATGCAATGGACAGTTTACTTTCTGCTGTCTTGGGAGACCTTGGACTTCATTTCTTAATGTGACCAAAAGACCACATGTATTTGTATGTACTATTCTGGTAAAAATATATCAATGCATTGTTCCTGTGTCAAAATTTTTTTTCTAGTGAGGAGGTGAGACTATATAGAAGATAGAAATGAAGGCTGAGTAGAATTTTAATGTTATTGTCACAGGAAAAGAAGAGGAAACCAAATCTAAGAATAGCTAATTAGTAAGAAAATGAGCAAGTGGATTGAGGGTTGTAGCTGAGTTCAGTGTAGACATCATAGACATTGCCAGAGAAGAGGGATGTCAGGAAGTAATGATCAGCCAGGAGTCTGCTCTAAATTAAGTTGCACAATAGGGGAAGGTGGAATATCACTTTTTTTAAAGTATTGAAGGTTTTTGCAGGTCTTATGGCAGCTATCCAAAATCTCAAGAGCTTGAAAGCAATATAAAATTTTCAAAGTTTTGTGTTGCTTTCAAACTTATATCACTCTGTGGTACTTGGAAAATGGGTAACTTCTAAGATTTAAAAAAAATCTCAGTGAAAACTCTTAATCCATAGCTGTTTGTCAAACCTGCTGTTTGGGAAGGTATCGTTACATGGAAATGTGGTTTTTTGTGCTTTTTAATGAAAGGTTAGATTACAAACTGGGTGACATTTTATGGGTTTTAAGGAAGTCTGTGCAATAAGAATCTTCCTCCTATGGAAAATATGTACCTGCATTTTCCGCTCTTAGTTTCCCACAAATGGGAAATAGCATGGTGTCTGGTTTCTTTGTTTGGAAAGTTTCTTTCTCTCTTTAAAGATATCAAAGACACTGTAGAACTTAGTTGCCTAACCAGGAATATATATATATGTTCCAGGCAGCTCTGTATCCAGAAAAGGAAAACTTCCCTGCAAGACATTGTGGAGTCTTTAACTTAGAGGCTATTTCATAGAATCACTAGGTTGGAAAATACCATTGAGGCCAACTGTATCTGTCCACTACTAAATCATATCGCTGAGCGCTTCATCCCCCTTTTAAGCACCTCCAGGAATAGCAGCTCGACTTCCTCCCTAGGCAGCCTGTTAACACTGCTTGATAACTCTTTGGTGAAGAAATTTTTCCTAATGTCCAATCTGAACTTCCCCTGGCACAGTTTGAGGCCGTTCCCTCTGGTCCTATTGCTCAGAAGGAAATTTTTCCAAATAACATCCTACCCCTTATGAGTAGGGGAGGCAAACTCCTATTTGGTTGCTTCTTACCCACCTGTTATGAGAGCATATAGCTCTAAGTAGTGTGGAATTAATGTTTTATATTAGATTTTTTTTGTCTTTAATGAGAAGTATGAAGTTACCCTCAAACCCCCCAACTTTACCAAGAAAAGATAATTGTTTTGTAGATGGCTTATGGTGATTGTAAATATAAATTCTGGAACACTCGATTATTAATTCCTATGCTTTTACTTACAACTTCTTAACTACTATACCACACAGCTGACAGGTTAAGCAGTTGTTTCAGCCTACTTTCAACTAAATGTTAGAATGCTTTTTAAGTAGTTCTCTGTAGTGAAATAACTCTAAGTGTAGTGACAGTATAAAAAAATCTGATGCCTTGGAACTCCTCTAAAGTTGTGTTTCTCTTAAATTATTTGTAGGTTTGCTGTGGTAAACTAAACATCACTTTTATGTGTTTTTCTTTATGTATGCCATTGAGTACAAACCAATGATATAAAACAGTGATCTAAATCCTGATCTATGCACAACCTGTCTCCCCCCCACCCCCCCTTTTTTAAAAATTGTGATGAAATTTAATGTTGTATGACTAAAGGGTAGGTTTAGTGGTAGAGAAGCATAGAATTTATAAGAGTGCATATTGATGTATGCTATGTTTCATTTTCCAGTTCTTCAATCAGGTCCTCATGCTTGGTAAAACGTCCATTAGCGACCTGTCAGAGCACGTGTTTGACTTGATTCTGGAGTTATACAATATAGACAGTCACCTCTTGCTTTCTGTTCTACCACAACTTGAATTCAAACTTAAGGTAAACTCTTATACTTTCTATGTATTCGAAATGTGTGCTTTGGTTACTGATGTGATTTTTTTTTTTTTTTTATGGTAAGTCCATCAAATTATTTGGCATATGTAACTAATACTTAGATGCAAGATGTATAATATCTGTGTTGTTTAAAGAAAAAAAAAACCCTCAAAAAGGTAGTTTAACTTCAAATATATTACCTGTAATGCACGTGTGTATATATTTGAGTTTTGGTAGTTTGGCTTTTTTCTGTCTTGTATCTTTCAGGCAAGAACTTGAGAATATGGATTGTTTGTTCTGTGGTTTACTCTAGTGTTTATTGTGAAGGGCTTCAATATATTGAATGTACCTTGTGCTGCTAGCTGTTCAGAATAGTGAATTTTGTCACGGAAAGTTGGGCTCCATGTTAATGAAACTAATGTTCTGACAATTTTGTCCAAATAGAAGATCTGTGACAGGTGGATACAGAGCACTGGAGTCTTTAAATATGTCTTGTAGTCATTCCTACAATTACTTTTATGATTTTTCATACTGGTGTTTAGCATGCCATCTATCTCGGTGCTAGCTCTCTATTTCAAGAGGTTTTTTTCTTTTTAACTTTCTACCATGTCAGAGTGTCTCTGGAGAAACTCAGTGTAGCAGCTGGTACTCCCTTTATTCTGTACTACTTTTATTCTGTCTGTCATTCTACAGGGTTTCTGTGGAAGTGGAGAATTGGAGTAGTTTTGTATTACTAAGTTTGGCTCTCAACTTTATTGAGAAATCACTTTCAATGTGCAGTAGTCAGCTTCTAAATTTGCATTTATTTTTGTTATTAAGGACAGATTTTTAGGTTTGTAGAACCTTTGGCCTCTTCTCAGTAGTTATTATCACAGTGGCCTGTTCATGCCTGTTATTTTTTCACTCTGATGTTCCTAGGCAGGCACATCACACTTGGTGGATGAGTTTTTTTTTTGGTGGTAATATGTTCCCATTCACGTTTCCAGAAGCAGTTGGATTCAATTCACTGCTTACTGTCTGTGCCTGAAAGCAGGCCTTTTTCAGCCTTTAATTCCTGGTCTTGCAGAAAATGAACTGTTGATCGTGCTCAGTCCAATAAAAACAGTACTTCTGCTGCTCAAGATGTTGTCCAAGAGGTTTCACCTTAACTGATGCCACATCCTTTTTTTTTTTTTCACAGCCATAATTGCAGTAAACTTTCCATCATTAGGTCTGTTTTAAAACTGCAGGTTCTTGAATTGTCTTCCTGCTCTTTCATTGACTTTTTCAATGCAAACTTAGTTTTGTATTCCATTTTACCACTGTAATCAGCAAGTTTAGTAACCCAACACTTCATCTTTTTTCTTCCCCGAACTGCTGTACCCCCAAACAACTTTCAGCTGGGTGATTCCTGCCCTAAGCATTTCTATGTGTTCTTTGTGCCTCTTAATTTATGCTACATTTTTTCATGTTTGCATTTCTGTTCTTTATTGCAGTTTTTCTAGATTATAGACATGCTTTTTTTGTTGTTTTTTGTATCCTTATCCTTGAAACTTAACTGTAGTTTTCTCCTTGTGATCTAAACCCTGGAGGATAAGGTACTTCACTCTTCAGGTTTGTAAGATGCAGTTTAACAGTGTTTCCAATAGACAGGTCAGTTTTGATAGTTGCAGTCTTAACTGCTCTTGTTCCGTGATATCTCTTGAACTCAGTACAGTATGGGGTTATTCTTGAAGGATGCTACAATTTCTTTTTAATCATCTTACTCCTTCAGGTGTGTGTTTTTGAAGCCTTAAGTTATAAGGAGAAATAAAATATGCCTATTTTATCTTATTGACCGTCCATTGTAGTTTGACCCATGGGGAAAAAACCCAACCCTCTATTTGAAATATGATAATCTTAGTTTAAATCGCAACATTGCCCAGAGAAGTCATGGGGGCCTCATCATTGAAAGTGTTCAAGGCCAGGCTGGATGTGGCTTTGAGCAACCTGATCTAGTGGAAGGTGTCTTTGCCCGTGGCAGGATATTGGACTGAATGACCTTTTAAGGTTCCTTCCAACCCAGACTGTTTAGTGGCTCTAAACTGAGAGGTTTGTAAGATCTTTCTGTGGCTAAAAGGATATTTAGAAGTTGAATGTTCCAAAATAGGGAAGAGATATGATCGACCTGTGATTTTTGAGATCAACGCAAGTTCGTTCTTTATGCAGACCTGTCGGTGATGGTTATATCTCTACTCCAACAGTAGCTGTGGCTTTATTCTAAGTAGCAGCAGTTAGTATGGGACAATTTTAATTCAAGTTTAGCTAAACAGCACATTGCTGTGTTGAAAAGAGAGGGTGAATTCAGTGCAGCTCAGAGGGCTTACAGTAGAAGGTAGATAATGTTTTGCTGCTTTGAATGAAAAGAAACTGGACAAAGTTGTTGTCCAGTTGTCAGCGGTCCCTGTTGTCTTGACAAAGCCTTGGATCAGGTGGGTGGTCAAGGGGAAGAATATGCTTGGCAATCCATATTGAAATATGGGAGAAAGGAGATGTCTTTTTGAGTAAAGGCCATTTGAAGGTAATGATAGAATAACCATGCATTTCAGTGAGTGATGTGTATCCCTCAGAACTGCCTGAGTGGCTTTGAATTTTCTGGATTTGGTCCATAGTATTATGTCTTTATCAACGCCCACAGTTTAAATGCCTTGCCTTTTGAGCTCACTCTCTGTAGACTCTCTACTAGATATTTAAAGAAGTTTGTGGAATGTATGTTAAATGCATAGTTTCTTAGGGACATACAGTTCTTATTCTATCAGATTGTCTGATATGGCTCTTGAATATGCATATGCGATACCAAGAGTCGCAAATATTCAAATAATGCTTATGGGGTAGTTGGATGGTTACTATATTCCATGATCTCATACAGCTACTTTGCTGCTTAAGAGGTTTCTATTACTCTTAAAGCAGATGATGTTGACGGAAAGCTGTGGCTGCCTCAACTGTTTTGTCAGCTTTGAGGAGTGAAGATGTGTCAGAATGATCTCATCTTGCTTGCATTGAACACATGGAAGCGGACATATGTGTGCTTTTCAAAGATAAATTAGGTAATTGCTCTCTGTGTTTCTGAAAATGTACGTTTTCTTTGTAATTGGCTTTAAAAGCAGTGAGTAAAAAACACGTTTGGCTAGTTTGTGTGGACATTAGACTTCCTCTGAGCAAGACAGCAAGTGTTCTGGCTCACTTTAAAGCTGATGCTTAAAAAAAAATACTTTCAGGTACAAACTTGGTGAGTTCTGTATTACTTTGAACAGAACCAATTTTTTAAAAATAATTTCAATTAAATTTGGTTTAAAAGAAATAAATCAATTTCTTAAAGCATTTTCCTTTTTTCTGCTGTAGTTTGAGCCTTTTTTATCCAAGAGCTGTTCTTTTTAAATTCTTTTTTCATTGTCTATAATGTCTTTTTGCCAGTAGAGAATGATAAATGGCTAGTTTAACATAGATTAATACTTTTTTTTTTTACTGGTCCTGCCATGTTAAGCCTAAAGAATAACAAAGGTCGGCTCAATAGGGCACAGGACTTTATTTCTTATTTCCCAATTGATCATAGGCCTCCATATAGTAAAAGAATGATGTGACTTGATATTTCCAAAGGCAAGTTTTATAGAACTTGATTACTGGCAACGTGAAAAAAAATTTCTTGACTTTTTTTGGATGTCAGTTTGCAACAAAGTGTGAAGCAGGAGAAGACAGGAATTCCTGGAAGAACGATAATATGGTTAAAGACTTTGAAGGATCGTCCTTGAGAAACTCAATCTGTATGTTGTAATAGTATACGTATTTTACTTCCTGTTACTGAGTGTTTAAAGAGGAATATAGTTTAGTTTGTTCTTCATTCCTTCTTACTTGAGATACATCAAGGACGCAGATGTTGTGATCCTGGAGCTATGTGATTACTGACAAATCTTGTTTGGTGAATGGGATGAGTCAGTTTACACTAAGGGGAGCCTTCCCGGCAGCTCTTCACCGAAAGCAAAATGCTTATTCACATCCATTTATTTCTAATAACATTGCTAAGACTGAGATGTACAGTGTCACCAAGTTTTTCTCTGGAGCAAGTTGAAATACTGAGCTGAATATAAAAAGATGTTGATGCTAATAAATAAATACTTCTGTGCTGCCTGCCTTTTTGGTTCTATGCACACATTCCTCCATTATCTTACATTTGGCACTGCTGGGCATTTTTTTGGTGTACTTTATTTCAAGGACAGTAGGTGCTAGAGATTTTGGCTGGTGTGCCACTTTGATTTCCACTTAATGTGATTAACTTCTGGAGCTTAGTGGGCTGATGCATGAAGAATTATCAGCCAGTGACATCTCTGGATGGAGTAGATAGAGTTCTGTAAGTCTTGTAGAGTTGTCATCTTTATATAACCTGTTGCCTTTTGGACAAGGGAGGGGAGTGGGCTATATAGATGTGTAGCTGGCTTTTAAGGAATTTTAAGGGCACGCTGTAGAACTGGTACACATTTTTCTGGGAGAACGTGTAAGTATGGTGCTGTTCGTGGACAAGCTGTGTTAACAAGTCTTCTGGGCTCTTGCTCTTGAGTCTGACTCATCTCAGTTGGTGTTCATTAGTTGTCTTGTACAACAGTTATAACCATCATTTATCAGGTGCCAGTGGGGATTATCTGTATGGCATTTTGGTGCTGTCCTCTTTATTGTTTCTGTGTAAGAGTGCTTAAAAGTACATCTCTGGTTTGGAGTAAATGGCATATTTTGGTTCCATTTAGTGCTTAAAAAATAAGGTCTGGTAATTCCTGGGTCAAGTTACTGAAGAAATTGTTTCTAAAGCAAAGATTCATAGGTAGAATACAGTGCATGGCATTATCATTGCCATACTGGAGAAACTATCATTCTGTCTTAGAATATGTGCTTCTGTAATGCTGATAAATGTACCCTTCTTGCTCAAGAAAGGTTCTTTGCTGTCTTTTTTTGAAGATTGCATGGTTGTTGTAATGGAAAATTCAGCAATTGTGTAGAATTCACACAGAGCTGCAGAAACTGGATCTCAGTCCTGCTTGGTAGTAAGCTGTTGAAGTTTTAACAGTATCCTGTGTCTGACTAGGGACTACTGCAAGTAAACATTTACAGAGAATTGTAACATTACCCAGTGGGAGGTCATGTCCAGGCTTCTCTGGTGGATAGGCTTGCCTTATGGTGAAAGCTGTGCTCTGCCTTGGCTTGTGAGAATACTGAATATTGTCCAAGGACAGAATGAAAACTGAAACCTGTTAAATATGTCCTGTTTCGTGACTGCAAGGGTTGTCATGCTCCTTCCCATAAATTCTAGTTAGAGTGGAGGATGGGGGAAGGAGCTTTTGATCTCAGTTGTTCCAGTTTTGAGGACCTTCTGTTCTTGGAGTATGCTGAAAGCTCTTTGTGTTCTTAACTTGTTCTTTCAGGGATTGGTTTCTTGTTTCATCTTGACCTTAGTGTGCTTGGTCTCACAATATGGGTGCCAGGGTATTTCTTTGATAGTGACAGTGTTTCTCTAAAGTGATTCTTCCTGGTATCAGCAACTTTCCCACCAGTGGTATGTTCTGTACATGAACCAAAATTTCCATGTAGTATCTTATTTCTATACTTCTAAACATTTTGTGGTATGTTTTCAAAAAGAAGTGGTGAGTGTTGTTTTCTCCCAACAGCTAGGGGAGTTTCACTGAGCCATCTCCACTGCTTTCTAGTTGATTTGGCTGCCTTGTTCTCATGTGTTTGTGACTGGTAGGAATTTGAGGATGCAAACAAATGTCTGGGCCTGTGATTCATTACTTATAATGACAGGATCAAAATCTTTTGCTCTCCATTTCCCTGAACTTCTCTTGCAATCTTTGTGCCAGAAAACCTCTTAATCAGTGTTCATGGAATAAAGGTCTTATGGAAGTTCTAAGCTGTCTGTTTGATCACGGGAGGACTCCAAGAGCTTTACTGTTGGTTACCAAATAAACTTTTGACCATGCTTGGAAGGGTTATGAAACTATTGGTATGGAACTTGTGAGGGAGCTTAGATGCCTCAGTAACACTGTTGTACCTGTTAACTGTTTTGGATCTGAACAGTGTGGCCACCTGGTGTTCAAGCACTTTGCCATTTTTGTACAACCAGAAAGCACCTTGCCATTTTTGTACAACCATTTCATCTGTGCAGTTTGATTGTTGTGGCAGGTAGCTTTAACTGCTCTAAGAATTGTACTTGTTGACTTGGATGAAGAATGAAATGTTACTGGCAGTAACTGGTGTTCTCTGGAATGAGCAGCTTTTCTGTGCTTTATCCCCTCAGCTGCTTTTTGTCCTGTCGATCCAAAGGATCTTCTCAGGATGTTTTGAGAGATTGAAGTGCCATCAGGCCTTTGCCAAACAGAAGTGGACAGACTAGTTATGCTTTTAAGGCTGGCTGGTATGGGGCTAATTCTCTTCATAGCAGCTTGTATTATACGGTACTGTATATTTATGGCTAAGCCAGTGTTGGCACACTGATGTTTTGGCCATTGCTGAACTGTGCTTGCACAGGTAAGGGCTTTCTCCCCCCACCCCATGAGTAGGCTCAGGCAGGGCAGAACTTTTAGAAGGGGGCACATGCTCAACAATAAAAGCTTGGGGAACAAAGGAGAAAGGAAGGAGGGAATGTTTGTTCTCATAGTATTTGCCTTCCCAAGGAAGTGCTGTGTGGAGACCCCACTCTCCAGGAACCGGTGGGACACCTGCCTGCCAGTGGGAATTAGTGAATGAATTCTTCTTTTTCCTTTCCTTGTGCATGCAGCTTTCTCTTTACCTAGTAAACTGTTACTATCTTCATCCACCAGCCTTTTAACCTTTCTTTTGTTTTCTCTCCTTCCTTTTTCTGTACAGGAGAGCAGAGTGAGAGAAAGGCTGGGTGGGTGTTTGGCTTTTAGCCAGGATCAAGCCACTACACTTCTCTAGGTTTTGTAAAGAAAAAACTCTGATGTTCTCATGTGGCAGAAAAGGAGCATTGTTAAACTCTTATGCAGTGCTACAGAGTAGGAGAAGACTGTCTAGAAAGCTACCCAGGGGAAAAGGACCTGGGGGTGTTGGTTGACAGCGACTGAACATGAGCCATCAGTGTGCCAATGGTATATTGGCTTGTATCAGAAACGACATGACCAGCAGGTCCAGGGAAGTTATTGTCCCTCTGTACTCGGCACTGGTGAGACCGCTCCTTGAATCCTGTGTTCAGCTCTGGGCCCCTCACCACAAGAAGGATGTTGAGGCTCTGGAGCAAGTTCAGAGAAGAGCAACAAAGCTGGTGAAGGGGCTGGAGGACAGGCCTTATGAGGAGTGGCTGAGAGAGCTGGGGTTGTTTAGCCTGGAGAAGAAGAGGAGGCTGAGAGGAGACCTCATTGCTCTCTCTAACTTCCTGAAAGGAGGTTGTAGAGAGGAGGGTGCTGACCTCCCAAGTGACAGGGGACAGGACGAGGGGGAATGACCTCAAGCTCCACCAGGGGAGATTTAGGCTGGACATTAGGAAAAAGTTTTTCACAGAAAGGGTCATTGAGCATTGGAACAGGCTGTTCAGGGAGGTGGTTGATTCACCGTCCCTGGAGGTGCTTAAGAGACAGGTGGATGAGAAGCTGAGGGGCATGTTTTAGTGATTCATAGGAATAGTTGGACTTGATGATCCAGTGGGTCTTTTCCAACCTAGTGATTTTGTGATTATGGGTGCAGGAGTGAACAGTGGCAGGAATGTATTGTTGTGTAGGCCAGCTTGGAAAGGAAACGCGATGTTCCTTCATTTGAGTTTGATATTTGAATTCTTGAAATTGGTGTTACTGAAAGTGAGTACCATTTTAATATTCAAGAGAATGAAAAGCTTGTTAATAGAGTACTTAGGAAATAACCATAATGGGATTTAGGTCTTTATTTTACAATCCTACTAAACTAGTATGAAGTAATGAATAAAATCAATAAAATGTTGACTTCTATTACTGTAAAGCTGCCTTTCCTTCCTTGATATGGTAGTTAAAATTTTTGGCAAGTTTCAGGTTATGTGTCACTTCTAGTCCTAAAATCCCTCTGGATCCTCAGTGCTTCAGTCATTAATAAAAAATACAGGTTGGTTTTTATTACCTTCAGGAGCTTATGTAAGAATGTTTTCAAGGAGACTGGCATCTGGGCACAAATTTAGGAAGTACCAAATACTCCAGGTCCTTAATCACAAATATTCATTGTTTCTACTAAAAGAACTAAATGAGTTGGATTAGCAGCTAATATAGTGGAAGCTTCTTCTGTGGCTAATTCATTAAGGATGTTTTAGTTGGATTTTTTTTTTTTTTGTAACGTAGGAATACATTGATGTTGGAAGCTTCTTCATCCTTAACTTCTCCTGCTCTATTACTTTAAGAATTTTACGAATGTAAAATCCATTTGCATTCTTAGGGAGCTGAATTAAAAGGACATACTAGCAAACTTTTCAGCCTAATTATGGTATTGAGTCACAGAGAAATAGTTGGTGTCTAAGACTATAGTGTTGTTTTAGAGAACTCTTGACAGGTATATTGTGCTCTTATTTCTTCTTCACATTCCAAAGGTGATGTTGAATTAATAAGATTGTCAAAGTTGGTAGAAAACAGCAGTTTTAAACAGTTCTTGTCTTTATTACCAGAAAAAAAGACTGAAATAATAAGGGATGAATAACGCCTAGTTAATATAAACTTATTTTAGCTAGTCCCTTTTCAAGGAAATGTTGCCACCAGTTGTCCTGTTCTTTTTATTTAATAAGCAGAAGAAAAAAAATTGGTGAACAGTAAGTATGTGCTAATTGCACAAATTTTAGCATACGTTTACAAAGCGCTCCAAATGCTGCATGTTTTATGAAACAAGTGTAATGCAAACCAGTGATAATGAAAACATAGTGGAGAAGACCTTGTTTTGTCTCTGTTAGTGCTGATTTTAAATATGAAAGATAAGTATCTGTTGTAACTCAACATTTTAAATATAGGCTTAAATATAGGACCAGATCCTGTGTTTTCTAAAAACTTGTTTTCTGAGAACTTTTTTCTTCTTAACTGAATGTTTGTAGTTACACAATATTCTCTAGAAGTGTAAACGTTCATGTGCAGACAAGTGTAGTTCTGTGTGTTTTGTGTTGTGCTTGAATTTGTGTAAGCTTTTATAAGCACATCAGGTTTCCTAACATGATTGGTAACCTGTAAATGAGAGTTAACCATATGTATGTATCTGAATTTTTCTTCAGGTTTTGTTCACATTGGTTTTTTCCACACTGCTTTGGGTTTTTTTCACTTTATTATTTTGTCTTCTCCTGGTAATAGTGAAGATTTTTTTATCTTGAGATATAAGTTTATGTATGAGAAAAATCTCTTAGTATGTATTATGATATTTCTAGAGGTGTATGAACATATTGGTGTTGTATGAAAACCTTTAATATAAAAAAAAAAAATGTGTGTGTTTTCCAGAGCAATGACAATGAAGAACGGCTGCAGGTTGTAAAACTTCTAGCAAAAATGTTTGGGGCAAAGGATTCGGAGTTGGCATCTCAAAACAAACCACTTTGGCAGTGCTACTTGGGGAGGTATATGCTAGTTTACTTGCATTCTGAGAAGGGAGAGAATATATTTGATAAAGTATAATTAATTTGCTTTTTTTAGAAATCTGACAGATAATGCTGAAGAGATTATTCCACACACATCATTCTGCAGAGTGAACAATTGCAAATAATCCCTTTTATGTTCATTATTTTGCATACATCTTTATTGCTATAGTCAAGAAAAAGGAATAGCTTAACTTTTTCACAAGTGAAACTGTTCAATGATGGATTAATTCTAAAACAGCATCAAATTACATTTCAAATATCAGGTGATATTATAACTGGGGTTTTTTTGAGGCTTTTATGTACATTATTTGTACACTGGTTTCAAGGCTTTTTTAAGTGTAGGAGTCGCTTAAAAGAAGTGTGAAGTTCTTACAATAATGCATACACACTTCATCCTTTTGAGGTATTGTGCCAGATTGAAATGGAAAATAAGCTGGAGCTTGTATTCGGGAGAAACTTAAGTATGGCTTCTATGTTCAAAATGTTTTAAGTTTGAATAAATGAGGATAAATTCTATAAATTATTACAAATGCAGTTGTTTATAAATTAGCACTCAGTCATGCCAAAACTGGAGTCTTCAGAGAAATGCTACTTTTAAAAGTAGAGGAAGCTGAATTGAGGGAGAGCCTGTAGATTGAAAGTATATAATGGTTTAAAATGTTGCATGTCATCAAAAAATACCATCTCTAATTGGGTGCAGAGTAAAATGTTTAATTGTGTTACAATGTGAAGCAATGTGAATACGTACAATTTGTTGTTTGCCATTACTGTTTTCAACTAGGTGTGAGTCACATAAATGTATTTACTTTTTTCAAGGCTTTTACCTACATTGTAGTAACTTTGTTATTAAAGGAACCATTCTTAAAATTTTTTGATTTTGAAAACATACCTTATTTCCACTAAAACATCTTAATTTGATAAGTAAGCATTTCAACAGCAATAATATTCTAAAATCCTATTTTTAATTAGTTTAAACCCAAGAATTTGTTACTTTTATAACATTGATAGTCTTATTATAAAATTACTTGTGAAAATGAAACACGGGAAAATACTAGTTTTAATGCATCAAACCTAATTCAGTCTTTCAGAAGGAAATCTTATGGAAGTGTAAGTGATCGATTTCAGTTACTAGGCTAGATGCTCATTTGTTTGCTGTCTGTCATAGAGTTTGTAATTGGAGTCGTAAAACTTTCAGTTGGTGATACTGGATTCAGGGTTAATTGTGTGAAGCATTACAGGAAAAATAGTTAAAGTATGTCAGTTATCTTTCTAATAAATAGTTATCTGCCTAGGAGCTTTTCATGTGTACCAGGAGAGGATATTTTTCAGAACATGTATTAATAAATGAGTAAACAATTTTTTTCTTAAGCTAAAGACAATCTACTTAATACTGTGAAATCAGAGGTGTTTTACGCATGTAAATGTGTGTAGAAGGCACAAAAATATTTTCAGAGGTATTTGATTGTGTAGAAATAAACTAATTGCTTTGGTACAAGTGGTACTTTATTTGTTGTTGTAATACATTGTCTTGTTTCTAAATAGGTTCAATGATATACATGTACCTATTCGTCTTGAATGTGTGAAATTTGCAAGTCACTGCCTTATGAACCATCCTGACCTAGCAAAAGACTTAACAGGTACTATGTTTATTAAAATATTAAAATACAATTTTAAATCTCTTGGAATAGTCAGGAAGGTTAGCTGTAATCCTAAGTAACACTGTAAGATGCTGTAGAGGTCATAATTGAGATTGGACTTTTAAGTCACAGAGTCTCTGCCTCCAGCACTGCTTCTCAAGCTGAGGGGACTGTAGATAAAGAATGCCTTAAACCAAAGAGATCACTCTCCCTCTCGTATAGTCATTGCATTCCCGGTGGCTGTTGAAATTAAACACCATGGGATCAAACAAAGGCAGCCAGGATAACCTAATTGTCATGGCATTTATTAAGAAGGGCCCAAAGTGGAGCCTTCAGTTCAACAAAGCTGAAACATGTAAACATTATGCATTTACTGTTTAAAATCCTAACTGTAATCACAGCTGTTGGATCCTGTTCCTTCAGATCCAACACAGCCTGTAACTCAAGACCTCTGTAGGAAGAAGACAACTGACATAGATAAAAGCATTTAAGATTTGTTGCTCCTGATATCTTGATGAAAAAAGCATAATTAAAGAGTTTGAGTTTTCTCCCCTCAAAGTGGAGGGGGAAATATGGAGATACGGAGACTCTGATCCCCTAATCAAAAAATGTTCCACTTGTTGTAATTTTTTTGAGGGAATTTGAAGGTCTGTTAAGTGCATGGGATTGCTCTCTGGGTTGCTGAGCATTTGTAAAGTTAGGCATAAATACAGGCAGGCTAAAGCTGTCCCATAGTTACTGGGATTGTTAAACCAGCTCAAGAAAATAGATGTTTCTGGCCCTTTCATTAGTGGAATGATAAAGCTATTTAGGATATTTCTTTCAATTATCGCAATTGTATTTTCCAGCATTTTTTTTCTTTTTTTTTGTGCATTGCAGAAGGACTTTGTGCCCCCTCTAATGGTATCGTCTGGGAAATGTACTTTTGCTTGCCCCTCCCCTCTTTGCCCACAGCACTTGTCAAAGTCAAATAGTTGAAAAAATTCTCTACCTCACTGGTGTTTGAGACCAGAATTGTTCTGTGCTGTGGCATTGTTCTTTGTTTGTTTTATTTTATTACACGTTCTTGTGAACAAAACTTTTTTTTACAAAAAATGTCTTATTGGGATTTAAAATTTTGTAACATCCTTAAGTGCAAAGCTTTATTTCTTAATGTGCTCTTTTGACACCAATGTTGATTGGTTGAACCAATCCAAATGCCGGCTGAACATGAGCCAGCNCAGTATTTTGGGCGAGACTTTGAAATTTTCGCTGATAATAGAACAGTAACCTCTTGTTATCTCATTTAGAGTTTTCAAGGTTTCTTAATGTTATCAATGTTTAACTGATACATGCTGTCTGCAGTGATATTAAATTTTATATGCATTCTGTAATGAAGTGGCAATAGGTAGTTAACGTTTGACACTTACTAATGTGGATAGTATAAGATGATTTGTGCTACTAAATAAGTAGCAGTGGGTCAAAATAATCTAGATTAATTGTTGCAAGATGACTAAGCTAGGATGTGTCTAAATAAGCATTATAGCTTGGTCAAAGAGCAGGCTTTTGAAGTATGTGTCTTGATTTGGGCCTGCTTACAATGTTTACATGGTTCCCGCTGTGGAGTGTTCCTGTAGCACGTGAAGTAGATTCCTTGTGGATAATACAGAATTTGTGGTCAGAAGAGCAACTAATGTACTCCAATGGCCAAAGGGGATGGTGCCTGCAGGAAGAGAGTAGCCTGTAACCTGAAGGAACACTTAAAATGTATGTAGTGTGGTTATCAAGTTCTTGGCACACTCTGTTCTTTTCTTACAGATCTGATTCTCTTTGGCTCTGAAAGTTGCTAATGTAGGCACAACGTAACTATTAGAAGAAATAATAAAAATAGAAATGTAGCCCTATTGCTCTTATTTCCATAATGCAAAAGATATTTTATGTTCTAAGGAAATATGAAGTTGTACTGACATTTCAGTTAATCTTAGTGAAAACTGTTGGTAGAAAAAGATGGGGTCATTTAAGTACAGTCTAGAAAAAGACAAGTATCTAAAGTTGTATATGTACAATTAAATACTTTTTTTTTCCCCCCAGAATATCTTAAAGTAAGGTCACATGATCCTGAAGAGGCCATAAGGCATGATGTTATAGTGTCCATAGTTACTGCTGCTAAAAAAGACCTTTTGCTTGTCAATGATCATCTGCTTAATTTTGTCAGAGAACGAACACTGGACAAGCGGGTAAGACATTATTAGTACTAATAATGGCTCTACATTATATTTCTAGGCTATAATTCAGCTTTTAAGAAAGCAGCGCTTCTAAAAAATACTAAACTGATTTAAAAATGGCAAATGGAAACTGATATAATGAAAATGTTTGAAGCAGTCTGATTTAATGAGGCTGCTTTTGCCTCTGAGTGGAATGCCACATTTTTTATTGTGCTTTAGTTTCTTTATGATAAAAAAATAATAAGCTGAAGCATGACAGTGTTGTTCCAGTTGTCTAGTTTTAGTAAAATTTTTAAATAAAATGAGACTCTTGTAAAACGTTCTAACATTTTTCATAAGAAGTTCTGCAAGCAGATTTCAAAATGTATTGTAGATTACTAATGAAAAATGTTCCACCACGAGAGGTAGGTAGTTTATTTGCTTTCAATTACACCATTGGAAGTCTACAACCAACTGTAATAGCTTTCAAATTTGAGCAGTCTTGAACTTTAGTATAGCTATGTTTCATTATTTGGTAAAATTTATGAGGTTCACTGGCTTATGCTAAAGCTTGGTAAACAAGGCTCTTGATAGCAGAATTTAAAAATTAACATTACCTGATTTTTTTGTTTTGTGATATGTATTTCCCTGTTGCACATGTAATGCAATTGCAACTATTCAGTATAGATGTTTGAGAAAGGACGTTGGCTTCTATTTGTAACAGCTCTAAAATCAAGAGGTATACTCACATAGTAGTTACTGATGTTGAAAGGTGTGCCATATTGGATATGATGCAATATATATCCATGTGAGAAAGCGTAGCACTTGGAACTCAATTTAACTTTTTTTTTTTTTTTATAAATTAAACTACTCCTATTCTGTGTCAAAATAAAAATACTTACCAGGAAGTTCTGCAGTCCTGGCAGTTCAAAACTCAAAACTAAACTGGATACTGTTTCTTTTTCTCAAGTGGAGAGTAAGGAAAGAAGCTATGATGGGACTTGCACAGATATACAAGAAGTATTCATTACAATCAGAAGCAGGAAAAGAAGCTGCAAAACAGATATCGTGGATAAAAGATAAACTTCTACATATTTATTATCAAAACAGTATTGATGACCGGTAAGTCATTCATGAAAGCTAGGCGATTGTGTGGGCAAGTGTGGTGGTAGAGAGAACATTATCCTGGATTTGTGGTGAAAGTGCCTCTATCATACCATCTATAGCCTCGTATGTGCTTGTTAGTATTGGAAAATAGGTGGTTGCGCATGGGGAACTAGTTTGGAACTAGTCCGCCGTGATTAATCAAGGCTGACTTGGTTGCTTTGGAAATGGGCCTTTGGCCTTCACAGCATAATCAGATACAAATGACATTGCAAACCCATACATACCCTTTCAAAAACTTGTGGCCTCAGTCGTCTCCAAAATAAGTGATTATTTTATGGTACTATGGAAGTGGGCAGAACTGTCTGGATTCTCGGATCCAATCTCACCTGCTCACCTTTCTCTTAAACTTTGGGATCTTTATAAACTAGCTGGGTTTGGGGTTTGACCGCATCCTCCAACTGTGTTTTTTTACCTAATTTACTCAAGTTTGTTAATGTGGACCTCAGTTTGCAAAGGTCTTGGACCTCTTGGTGTTAAAGATTGCAACACATGTTTAGTTTTCATTTTGTTTTTTCTTAGTCATTCCTAGGTAAGTGGCAGACCTGAACCTTTCTCTTCTCCTGTTTCCAAATAAGGAACTTTCACGTTATAGGAGAAATGTATAATAATTTCTCTGTGTATGTACCTGTGCTTTTATTGTGGAAGCAAAAGAACTGGGATCAACTCAACCCTTGGGGAGGGGCTGGGAAGGCATTGAGGGAAGTCATCTTCTTCTTACTCATATCTGAATCCTCCTTCTGGGTTTCATGGTGACATTTGATATAACCAACATAATTTTTTTTTTTTAAGTTTTAGGTCCATTAATTTGAGTCAGTTAATGAAATTACTCCAATATTGATCCATAATTAAATTCAGTTGTAACATCTCTTTGAGCTGATAATTAAGAGACATCTTTCTCTAAAATCCTTTAGTTCCTATCTAGATTAATATATCTGATTTTGATGATATCAGATCTTAAATATCCTAATGCTAAGATTAACATTACTTCTTCTGTAATAACATGTTTTTATTTAGCTTATAGTGATTTATAGGGAAGTTAAGTAACTTGACCTTTTGGTTTTTAATAATCCCATCTTTGTATGGAACAACTGATGTTGAGATAGGTCTGAGAATTTTTGAATACATGTTTTTAGCATTTCAAAACCAATTTCTTGCTTTACAGTTTAAGTTTCTTAATCCTGTTTTTCAGATTACTTGTTGAACGCATCTTTGCTCAGTACATGGTTCCTCACAACTTGGAAACAAATGAACGAATGAAATGTTTATATTACCTTTATGCAACACTGGATTCAAATGCTGTGAAGTATGTACTATTTTTGACTACTTGCAAAATAATTTTTAATACAGATATTGTAAATCAGTACTAAACTTTTATGTACAGCCTAAGCCAGTGGACAAAAGTAGATTACAAACTATCAGAAAGCAGAAGGTAGCATTAGTATCTATTTTTCAAGTGAGATTTGGGGAAAAAACGCCAAATGTTAATAGAATCTTTTCTAACCATGTGTGGTACCTTTTACCATAAACAGCTAAAAAAGGCATTGTCAAAGATCTGGAAAGAAGCTTGAGTGCATGTTAGTCCTTTTACATCTGAAAAGAGATAGCATAGATAGTACTGTTGACTAGGCCTAGATCTTGTCTGACAAGTTCTCAGTTAATATACTCCTTGTTTTAGCAGCTGAGATGGCTTAAGAGTGGGATGGAATTATTTCTATATCTTTCCTCCTTCCACATGGTTTTTACTTGTAATTATGTTACGTGCCTTTTCCAGCTTAAGAATGGGTACACACACATGAATTTGACCAGTAAAGTTTTGCTGCTGTAATCTTCACAGTTTGATTAAATTCTTTTAGTTTTTCTTTGGTTTTTGTTTAGTAGTACTTGGTCATTTGAAAAATCGTATTTTTTTTTTTCTCAGAAAAAAAAGACTAGGACAAAAAGCTTTGTATGTGGAAGAATGGCTTAAAAAAGCCCAAACCCTTCAAATACCACAAAACCTCATCTTTGAATCCCTAGCAGATTAAAAATTAAAAGTTACTGTTCTGGTAGTTTTTAGTATAGGCTAAACAAAAATGTAGAATGGATTCTTTTCTGTACTTATTTCAGGCAACAAATAACTTCTGGATTTTACAGATTTCCTATGCAGCAGTACTCATTTTAAAGATCCTCAGTTAATTATAGAGAATTTACTTTTTACTTGTAGATTCTGGAAGTTTTTAAAATGAAGCTGTAGCTTTTTTAAGATTTGTATGGTTTATTTTTTCTGGAAATCTTGCTAATTTTCAATTTATTTAATATCTCTAGTGTGTCTGTTATAAATGTAATCGTTCATCTAGTAGCTGCTTTCTGTATGCAGGAAAAACATTGTTTTGATGATAAAAATCTTAAACATCTGCTTTAGGCTGCTTTGGAATGTTTTTGGAAGAGTGATTTCAGGCTTGTACAAATGAGTTCTTTATGGGCCAGACATCAGTTACTTCCTGCTTCTTTTGAAGCTGATGTAGTTAAGCATCTGAATTGGAACCTATTTCAAAATCTCACTTTCTTCCAGTCTAATGCGACCAATTAAATTTTCATATCATACCATTAGGAAACATTTTAGCCTTTGCTCACACAACAATGACATTTCAGGTCATAAGCATGTTTCTGAGTCTGAAGTTGAAAATAATTTAAAGGCAAAATTGAATTGGACAATTGTGTTATTTATTGAATAGGTGATTTTTGACAACTCTCTTAATTTTTTAAATTTTTTTAGAGCATTGAATGAAATGTGGAAATGTCAAAATCTGCTACGACATCAAGTAAAGGATTTAGTTGACCTAATAAAACAACCCAAAGTGAGTTGAATTTATCTTTATAAAATGAATGTGCAGCGTTACTTAATATACTATTTTGGTGTAGTTTAAATGCATTTATACATTTAAAACCTGAGTTAGTTTCTTTATATTTCTTGCATTTCAGTTTAAAGTGAACTTTCAACTTGCTTTTGTTTTCAGGGAGGTGTAACATAAGCTCTTTCTCAATTCTAAAATATCAAACATTATGTGGAATTAAACATACAGATTTTGAAAAATATCCCTGCAATCGTAGCATTCAAATGATGTATGCTGTTGACATGCTTGCATTTGTCCATGTTGCTTTCCTTGTTCTTCCACTGTTAATTGCTACTTCTTTACACTTGAGTGTTCTTTTGAGTAACGTGACCACATGGGGTAATTTAGGGGTCTTATTGTATTTTGAGATGCTTTTGCAGGCAGCAAAATGGTTTTGAGTCAGGGAATTGTGCATAATTCAGTTTGCTGATTAGCTTAAACTTTTAAGTATTGATTCTGGCAATGAGAAGTAAAAGCAAACAAATACACACTTAGAGAAACACCCATTGACTTATCTTTTATATGTCTCTTCCCTGCTTTGTGATCTCCCAGTTTCTCACCGCACACTACGCTCATTCCCTTTGGTGAGGCAGTAGTAGCACAGGAGATGGGCGTCAAGGCATGGTAGTTCCTTGCCTTTTGCTGCTCTTTTTCTTACCCATTGTTCCAGTGTGGATTCTTCCACTGTCCACAGTCCCTTTCACTAGTGTCTCCTCTCTTAAATGTGTTTTCTTAGAGACCTGATGTGATTCTTCAGCTGGTTGAAGTTTTGGTGGGTTTGTTTGTTGATTGTGGAACTGACTAGAAGTGACTTTGACTGGCACTGGGCAGTTCTTCTGCATGAGTCCACCCCAGGAGCCCTTTGCTACCCCAAACCATGGCCATTATACCCAAAGCAGATGCTTAGCTATTTTACCAAAATTTTTATTTCTTTGAAGCTCCTTGTATGGTTCAGGGATTTTTTTTTCCCCTAAGTTGATAATGAACTCATATAATTGTGTCATTGTGTTTAAGCTAAGAGCACTTTTTCATAGTGATAAACTGAGGGGGTGTTACGTTCAAGGTAGTAGCAATCTTGAGACAAACATCCCTTAGCCACTCAGAAAGGTAGAAACTTTGTTTTCTTTCAGGCAACAAAAATGAAATGAACTAGTAACCTTTTAGAATATGACTTGGTATTACCATAGGTGCTTTTTGACTTCATTCAGATTTCTCCAGTCATTCATTTTAGCTTAACTGTTTGTTTGTTACTTGCAGATGTCTTCCCTGTGGCAAGTGTAGCAATTGGGAGGGCTCTTGGAGATGAGGAGGGATAGGACAAGAAGCAGTGTAGGGAAGTTGCTATAATGAAACTTTGATTAGGTAGTAGGAAAAAAAATTACCGTACAACTGATCAAATATGGGAACAGGTAGCCCAGAGAGGCTGTGAAATCTTCATTGTTGTACTAAAAGTGTAACCAGATGACACCTGGGGCAAAAACTGATCCTGCTTTGAGCAGATGGTTCAGCCAGGTGACTGACAGTCCAACCTACATAATTCTGTGATTATAACTCTTGCAACTTTTCAGACCGCTGTTTTTCTCATCTTTGAAAATCTTCAGGTGTTTTTCCTCCTTTCCCCTGTTCGGTCTCTCTCTAGTGAAAGCGCTATTGAGGAGGCGGGAAACGTGTTAAGAAATGTTCCATTTCTGTTGATCATAATTTCTTCTAACCTGAGACAAGGCAGGGCATCGAGCTTGCCTTTAAAATGAGTTACAACTTTTCGCAGAGCAAGGTGTAAATCACACCTGCTCCAGTTTTTTCTTACAGCGATGGTTTTCAGTTAAATAATTATACGATCTTGCTTGTTTACATGTGGAAAAGTGAATGAATGCTGGTTTGTCTGTACTAGAGTAAAACTTCATCTACTGGAGATGCTTCCATATCATGAAGGCAAGATAATGTAGATACAGAACTGCAGCAGGTCTTCTAAAAAGAAATATTTCTTGATCTCCTTCAGTCTGTCATTATCAGTGGATTTATACTGCTAGAAGATAACAGAATACTTCAGACTCAGGTTATTTTATGTTTGGCTGAAAGTTTAGTAGTTTGCTCAACTTAAGCTCTGTTTCAATGGGAGCTATAGCCAGTGCTTGAAGACTTAGCCAGTACTAGAAGACCAGACCAGTACCAAAGAAACTCCAGAGTACACTTTTGGTGTTTCTCTTCTGAGTTGAAAGAGGTGTGAATGTGGAGATTCCGTATCTCCGTATCTGCTGACATCATTATTTGAATCCTGTAAATGAAATTTTATTTTTCTTTTTTTTTTTAAATTTCTCGTCTGAACATGCCTGTTCATCTGTGACAGCCAAAAATCCTGAAAATGACAGCATTCTTCCAACACTAAAAAGTGATGAAAAGTTCTGCAGAATACAAAAGGGCTAGAATTGTGTCAAGTGTCCATGTCACAAGATGGAGTTCACTGAAAACATTACTTGTCTTAATCTTGTGCTGTGTTACATTCTGGTCTTCCCAAGGTTGCTGGTATTCTGAAGCATTGCCAGATTTTCCACAAATTTGCTAATTAATTTCCATTTTTAATGGAAAAAACCCCTCTGCAAATATGTTAGAACTCAATCTTATTTTCTTCCATAGTACCTAGTCAACTGCAGAAGGGAAATTTATTCTGAAAAGTTGAAGGATACTCCTCCTGGAAACAGACACTTCCATCTGATAGCTGAAGTTATTGGAATAGTTTGTAATTTTGTTATGACCAAAGCTGATATGTCTTGTTCGAATCATATTTGAGATCTACATGCAGATTTCATTAATAAAATGCAAAGAAATTAGATGTGCTTGAACAAAATTTTAACCACTGTCTTGAAGTTTTTAGAAGAAAATGCTAGTGTTTTGCAATACTACCTCTTAGCAGCTCTTTCCTGTTATGAACTTGGTGAAAAAGTACACCCTTGGTCTTTACTTGCCAAGTACTTTAGTAAGAAGAATTGTTTTCCTCCTAAGGTGAGACTTGTTTCTGAGTTGTTTTGACATTATTTTCTTGTTTGTAATTTTTAGTCTCATCTACTGCCACTTAAGTTTGCTATAAAACAAGTTCTATAAAAGATAATTCTAGCAATGGTGGTGCTAAACCTTATTATTTTTGAATTTAAATACTGTTCAGTGAAAGCACATCAAGTGTGGTTGTGTTCTGTTTAAGTCTTTTCTCAGAAGAATAATCTGGTAGTTGTAGCCTGTAACTGGTATGTTCACATGCATTTGTGAAATTTTGCAGACTGAGTAATGCCACTGTACTTGATCTGTCAGAAGTCAGTTAGAAAAATAACAGCTTCCTTTGTGGTTTGGAAGCTTATGGGTCTAATATACTTTTGACAGCATTGCTGTTAAGTTTGAATTTTGCTTCAGGTTCTAATTATCAGTTTATTTATAAAGATTCAGAGTTGTTTGTTCTTCCTTTGCCCACCTAAGAACGTTTTTCTGAAAGTGATTAGGATGCTGCAAAGATTGTGTAAAATTCCCTCTGTCGTTGTCTCCTCATAGTTCCTTAATATTTCGAACTTCAGCGTAATTCCATAAAAATAACTTGTCTGTAGAATACTGTGGGTTAGGTCGCAAAGAGAGGAGGAGGTGACATGGGAACTAGTTTGTCTACCTTTGACAGTAGGTGATATGTTGTAGAAACATCATTTATTTGTTAGGAAATACAGTCTTATTAAGAAAATGTACTGGCTATGTAGTTTTACCTGGCTGTGAAATTTGTTGTATTTTTTTCTTTTCTGTTTACTCAGTGTTAGAACTAGCCCTTAAGATGGACTTTCCATGTGGAATTAGAAATCCTATACTGGAAGAATTACTGCCAAAAGGAAAATAGATTAGATAAGAAGTCTGGTTTGTGTAGTTTATTTTGCTTGTAAAGTGCTGTTGGATGAGACTGTATCAGCAACAGTTTCACTGAAATTTGAGCTTCACACATATTCTGAAATGCAGCTGTGTGTTTGCTTTTTTGTTGTCATGGTCCCTGACTGTTAATTCTACAATTACACTGCCATCATCAACCTTCTCTGTTCAGCTGAACAGGGGCAGCAAAGGTCATATTATTGACTTGTTCTGTTCTTTACAATAAGGTGGGAACTACTTCCAAAGCTACTAAGAATCAATACCTGAACAAGATGATAAAGTGAATTTAATGCTTATTGTTCATGCTTTAGTTGGAAAACACAGATATAACCCATTTGTGCTGTTCGTGTTATATTTTTTTACTTTTAAAATGATTATATTTTACATAAGTATATGTGAGACAGAGTGATGCTGTAGTCATGATCTACCTTTCACTTCATGTAACTACCTAGCATTAACTTTACTGTGATGGTTTTGATTTCTGACACATGGATATGTTAACAAAATGGGTGCTGACGTGTTGATAATGCAGTATTCCATGTGGAATATATAATGTAAAATTTTTCTTTTGTGACTTGCAGACAGATGCCAGCAGTAAGGCTATATTCTCAAAAGTGATGGTTATCACAAGTAAGTGAGTTGAAGTATTTACACTGTCTAAAAATTGTAATTGAACTTATTGCTTTGATGCTTTATACATTATTTTGAGATAAATTTATAAAAAGAAGTTTTGTAAGGGGAAAGAACTTAAACCAAATGATGATAGACATGATGTAACAATATGCTTTGAAGAATCAAGACACCTGTAAGCAGAATTACTTCCCTAGTATGAAAGGTTTCCAACCATGAAACTTATCACGTGACATTTTAGTTACATCTATTGTGGACTAATTTGGAACCTAAATGATCTAGGATGTTAATGTCTGCTAAAGAATTTTTTAAAGAATATATATTAACTAACCTTCTAAACTATCCACGATCTTACCTGTCTTTGAGGTGTTGTTGTCATAAGTGCAGTTGGGAGAATGCAAAAGAGTAGCAGAGGAAGACACTTTGAAGAGCTTCTATGTAGCCTAACATCTTAGCAACAAAAAAACCCCACCAACCCTGAAGCAACAATTCTTACTCCTCCAGCCCAGCCTACCAATAGCATTAAAACCAATTGAAGAACAACAACTTCTTTTTTACAATGAAATTTTGCAATTTACTTCTCAAATTGCTTTACAACTCTGAAATTTGTTTTTAATTCAACCCAACCCTGAAGCAACAATTCTTACTCCTCCAGCCCAGCCTGAAATTTGTTTTTAATTCAACCTTTTTTTAAAAAATGCCAGCTTTCCTGGTCTAAAAGTAGTACTTAAGGCTATGGATCTTTTTGAGGAATGTGGAGGGAAAAGCTGAATCTTGTTACTTGAATGGCCATGTTCCTTTATTGCTTTTATCTGTAATATAAAAGCTCATCCATGTGTAGCCTTTCTAACTTTTTTTTCAAATTTAGCGGTTAATATTATTAACAGGGAAAAGCAGACTTGCTGAAAAATGACTGTCAAGGGCAGTGCAAGAAAATAGCCAGGGGGGATCTGTGGGTACACACATTTTTAGGAATTGATGTCCTCATAATTATGTCTGTCCATGTTAAGGTGTTTTGTGGTGTGAGGTTCCCTCTCTTCCCCGTTCTTCGTTAACTTAAACACACGTGAAAACTTGCCTGGTGTTGCATTTCAAACCCGTGTAATTTGCAGTACCAATACTTATTAAAATAAACAGTGATTTCTTTTGTTTATTTAAAGGGAACCTTCCTGATCCAGGGAAAGCTCAAGATTTTATGAAAAAGTTCACGCAAGTTTTAGAAGATGATGAAAAAATAAGAAGTCAGTTAGAAATGCTTGTTAGCCCAACATGTTCTTGCAAACAGGCTGAAGGATGTGTGGTAAGAATTGTTTTTTACAGTTCCAAAACCATTCACACATGTTATAATTTAATAATAAATTTAATTGAGACTTCTGTTGCAGAGAGAAATAACAAAGAAGTTGGGCAATCCAAAACAACCAACAAATCCTTTCCTGGAAATGATAAAGTTTCTTCTTGAGAGAATTGCTCCTGTGCACATTGATACTGAATCCATCAGGTATTTTTGTGTTTGTGTGTTGTTAGCCATGGATCACTGAGTTTGAAATGAGGGTTTTTTATTTCGTCTTTCTGCAGAAGCAGTAAAGCAGAAGGAGTAATTGATAATGCAGATGCAGTTTAAGACCTTGTGACCTGCAGTATTTTCTTCTGTTACTCGTAGCTTAGGGTTTTTTTTGTGTTCTCGTTCAGAATGTAGCTACAGAAACTTATCACTTAGCACAGTTTTGGAAAGCTGTCAGTAGAAACAGATCAGTTGCTGATATGGGGCGGGGCCGGGGGTGGGCATTGGTTCATGACTTATTCTAAAAGAAGTTTCCATCCATGGCCATTCATTGAAGGTTTTCACCAAGAACATTGCCTCATGCTGACATAAACATTAATTTGACTGAGAAAGTAAAGATTGTGGTGACGAGGCATCAGGGCTTTAAGGAAGGGTAAACCAGTGAAGTTATGCAAGAGGATAAAAGTAATTGCTGAAATGATTATTTAACAGCTCAAATTTAACATATTTGAGATATGCGGTACCTTGCTACAGGCAACTAGTTGTAAATACTGTTAAATTCTTATCTGTTAGTTCCAACTGTAGTTAATGATTTTTGAAGTACTTGAACTTGTCATTTTCTGCCTGTAATGAATGCAATGTAATTAGGCCATTGAGGTTTCACTTAAAAATTTGTTTCTGATCTTGGGTTAAGTACAAAGGGTAGGTGGATTTTTCCTTTAAATTTGAAAATAAATTCACATCTACAGAAACAATATAAAATGTGTGTTTAAAGTATATATTCACATGTGGCACTAAGATGTAATGTTTATTTCACAATCTACCTACTGATGTAACTGCCATACGGTGTATTCAGGCAAAATAACATAGTAAAAAGCCTGTATTTTCAGTTTTCAGAACTGGTTTTCCCATCTTCACTAAACTTCTGCTTCATTTTTGAGACACATGCTGTGGTTTTTCTAATAGATGGTCATTTTTGTCCACTTAGGGGCAAAAAAAAAAAGAACTTGGAAGTTGAGGGTGGGGCTGACTGGCTGCTTACCAGCTGAGGTTTTCTTATATTTTTTATTATTTGGAAGTTTTTTTTATTGCTATAACTGTTATTTGCAGGGTGTACTGAAGGAATATTATTCAGTTCTTGATAGGGAAACCACCTACACCACTCAATAATGGGATCATTTGGATAATCACTGTTTTCATTCATAGGACACAGTGTAAGAAAAAACCAAAGCATTACTGTCAAGGTGAAATATGGAGGAGATAGTTCTTTGAAACTTTCTGGCAACTCTTAGCACAGCTGTTTAATGGTTACTATTTTTTAAAATCTTGTTTATAGACTAAACATTCTGAACAGTTATTTCGCATCAGTTATTAAGAATCCATAACAACTATCAACCTCACCCTGATTGCCTGAATTTGTTGCTTATAATGCTGAAATTGTTTTCTTATTTTGATCATCCTTCCAGAGTAATTTGTATATAGCTTTTAATTCATGATTGATAAACATTTTTAACTAAACTTCATAAGCTTTGATTTGGACAGGAGATGAAGGCAACTAGATTATCAGAGAGTCATAGAATTGTTTGGGTTGGAAGGGACCTTAAGGATTATCTATTTCCAACCCCCCTGCCATGGGCAGGGACACCTCCCACCAGACCAGGCTGCTCAAGGCCTCACCCAACCTGGCCTTGAACACTTCCAGGGAGCGTTCCACATCCACAACTTCCCTGGGCAACCTGTGCCAGTGGCTCACCACCCTCATCATGAAGAATTTCTTCCTAATGTCTACTCTGAATCTTCCCCCTTAGAATTTAAAGCCATTTCCCCTCATCTAATCGCTGCACGCCCTTGTACGAAGTCCCTCCCCAACTTTCTTGCAGGCCTTCTTCAGGTACTGGAAGGCTGCTGTAAGGTCTCGTGGAGCCTTCTCTTTTCCAAGCTGAACATCCCCATCATTGATGAAGATATTAAACAGCACTGGTCCCAATACAGACTTCTGAGGGACACCATAGCTCTATTTGGACATTGAGCTATTGACTGCTACTTTTTGGATGCAACCAATTCTTTATTCACCCATGAAATCCCTATCTCTCTGATTTAGAGAGAAGGATGTCGTGGGGGACTGTGTTGAAGGCTTTACAGAAAACCAGATAGATCACATCCATTGATTTTCCTGTGTCCACTGCTGCAATTACGCCATCACAGAAAGCCACTAGGTGTGTTAGGCAGAACTTGCCCTTGGTGAAGCCGTGCTGGCTGTCTCAAATCACCTCCCTGTGCTTTAGCCTAGCTTCTAGGAGGATCTGTTCCATGATCTTCCCAAGGCACAGTGGTGAGGCTGACAGGTCAGTAGTTCTGAGAGTCCTCCTTTCTTACTGTTATTAAAAATGGGTGCGATTGTATGCGTACTTAACATACTTGTTTTAGAACTATCTCAGGTTTTAAATAAGTTCCTTTAATAAGATTATATCTTAAATTTATCAAAACATTCATATATGATGGAACCACAGGAAATATGAGACCATGTTTTCTTTTCCTCTTCAGTGCCCTTATCAAGCAAGTAAACAAGTCTATAGATGGAACAGCTGATGATGAAGATGAGGGTGTACCTACTGACCAGGCAATCAGAGCAGGTCTTGAATTACTTAAGGCAAGTATATTCCTGAGGGCCGGTAAGCATGCAAAACTTTCTGAAGCAATTTTGTTAAAATGAAGTTTTAATTAGTGCATAATATCTTTAGTCTTAAGTGTGTGGTGGTTATCTGGAAAAAATACTAGTTTGGGTTTTGTTCTTTATGCTTGTCTGTTGAGGCATGTATGTATGGTTGTTGTATAAATCATTTAGGATTTTTTTCTGGAAGTTGAAACTTGTTTTCATTTTGGCATGAGCAATTGAATTTTGATTATTAGAGTGATTATTATCAGCAGTTTCTGAATATAATTACTCTACTTTGGGCCTGTGTTTATGTATCAGTGCAATACTGTAGTTCCACAGAGTCCCTCAAAATTCGCGTCCCGTCTATTTCAACTATGCATAATCTTTGAGATTCCATTAACACAGCAAAACCTGTCAAGACCCATTTCACAGAATCATAGAATCACTAGGTTGGAAAAGACCCACAGGATCATCTAGTCTAACCATTCCTATCAGCCACTAAACCATTCCTCTCATCACCTCATCCACCTGCCTTTTCAATGCCTCCAGGATGGTGACTCAATCACCTCCCTGGGCAGCCTGTTCCAGTGCCCAATTGTTCCCCTTTTTCCTGGGGTGTAAAGGTATGATCACTGTATTATTTACAAATATTAAAAGTGTGAAGCTTTAAAAATTCAAGCACATAGGGCTTTTAGCCTTAAGTCTTTGAGAGTGATTATGTAGTATCAGCTTTGCCTGTACTTGCACAGAAAGGTATTTGTGCCATAGTGCCACATTGGTTATGTGGTATTGTTGGGAGTAGTCCAGCTGTGGGTGGACTTCAGGGCCTCAAAATCTGAAGGTCTCCCATGCTGAAATTTTCAGAGCATCTTAGGTCAACTGTGAAGGCCTAGTAGATTCATCTGAGAGCATGTGAGACTCTAATCAGAGGTGCATGTTTATGTACAAGTGCAAAGAGCCACTAGAACAAAAATGACTCTTAAAAAAGAATGAAGTGTGTCGTGAAGCACTGAGTATTTTCAAGAAGATTTTCAGGTCAGTAATTAAATATACATGTGAACTGTCATAGCACAATTAAAGAAGAGGAGTAAGATAGTACTGGAAGTGGTCTGCACATCATAAGAAGAATCTAGAAAGGACAGATGTAGACATTTGGAAAAGGGAATACCATATCATGAAGCAGGGAGGAAGGCAATTTACTGAAAGTAGAAAACAGCACATGAAGAAGATCCTGTTAGCTGTTGAGGATTGTTTCTTTGTCACTGGTCAGAATATTATATGGAAAGAGACTAGTAATCAACAGCCACTTGAAAATGAGAAGGCGAACTTCTGGGAGGGATCAAATGAGGATTTTTTCTTTTTCTTGTTTTTAACGTGGGAAGACTATCATACTTGAAAGCAGAGTCTAAGAATCTGAAGGAGAGATGCAGGATCCAGTGAGCTATTGTAGAAAGCCTGAGGGATTAGAGACCCTGTTGGGTATGTCTGTATTTCTGTTTTAGAGACAGGAACATAGATTTGAAGCACTACCCGTTATTCCACTTAACAAACAGCATGAAGTCTGAGAGCACACTAGCTGCGTTACGAGATGGGATTCAGAAGCACACATTGGCTAAAGTGGGCTCATTCAGTCTATAAGTACCCTGAAGTAAGACCCCCTGAAATGTGAATATTGCTTCCTTACCATCAATTGTATTTCTTTTAAGACCTGCTTCTGCTCTAACACAGTACTTGCTAATGTAGATGTAGCCACTGAAAAGTACCCGTGCCCGGTAACAGGAAAAGAAATTGAGACTGGCGAAATAAGTTAAACCAGATGAGATCACATGTAAAGACAGAGAAATTTAGGAGGTATTTTTAAAAAAAACTCAGAAAACCAGAGAAGTAGATCTGGCGACAAAACCAGGTAGAGTATTATAAATTTTCTGGGATGGTAGTGGAAAATGACTCTTCATAGAACGTCCTATATAAGCGGATCTTTAAAAAATATTAACATGGCTTTTATCTTATTTTGGCAGGTACTTTCATTTACGCACCCTATCTCATTTCATTCAGCTGAAACTTTTGAATCTCTCCTGGCTTGCTTGAAAATGGATGATGAAAAAGTGGCAGAAGCTGCATTGCAAATTTTCAAAAATACAGGAAGTAAAATCGAAGAAGACTTTCCTCATATACGATCGTGAGTGGTTTTCTTTTCTCTGAGTTAATGTTCTGTACTGTATGAGATTTTGGAAGTTTTCATTCTACCTTTCACATGCTGTGGTGTTATCCTGCATTCTTTTAGAAGGAAATAACTTCAGGTTAAATGGGAAAGAAATTTGAATGGCTTTGAAATGCATTGCTTTTTGAAGAATGGAAGTAAAATGAATATATCCAAAGCAGTGACAGCTGACATGGCACTGATAGTGCTATAATTTTTATCATTGCCATTCAGAATTACTAATGTATTTTTCCTGAATTAAATATATGGCAGTGTAAAAACATTCTTTGCAATGTAGTGGGGATGCATAGACAAGAATACTTCTAAAAGAGCATTTAGTAGCTTGTGCAGATAAAGTGTTTGTTTTGCCACATGATATTTTATCAACAAACCCCAGGGTATTTTCACTTGCAATCCCTGTAAATAACCTTTCTTTCTATCTCTGAAGAAATTGCCAAAACCAGTACAATTGGCACTTCTCCAGAGTTGTGTTCTGTATAGGTATATCTCTACTTTGATAATTTGTACTTCTTTTTTTTTTTTTNGATTTTATAGTTATAACTGCAAATGTACTTTTTAATTAGTGCCCATCAGTCTAGTCCTGCTTGAGCTACTGCTTTTTGAACTACCAAGATGTGATATTTTGTCTTCTTTATTTTTCTTTTGATTTGTAGGAGACATTTTGTTGTTGAATGTGTTGTTTAATCTAGGTAATGGTAATTTTAAACTTGTATGTCTGAAATAGAAATAGGTATGGACAACTTGATATAGAACTTTAGCCTCCCTCCTCCTAACAAGATGCAGATTATATTAGTAACCTGAATTTGTTGCCTTTATTCTAGCCACTGCATAAAAGTCTGGATCCAAGCAATTTTGAGCATCTCATTACACCGTTGGTTACTATTGGCCATATAGCTATGCTAGCACCTGATCAGTTTGCTGCCCCTTTGAAATCTTTGGTTGCCACTTTTATTGTTAAAGATTTGCTAATGAACGATAGGGTAAGTATTTTTAAAGCCTTGTATTAAGAGTCTCCTGCTGTAGTGTGATAGACTGCCAGTGCCTGTGAAAATTTTTGGCTTGTTTGTTCTGCTTTTAGTGTATGGTAGTCTTTGGTTTTCCGCATGTACTCTTTGGCTCAACTGAAAACCCACAGCATAGGAACGGAAATGGTACTGATTTGGTAATCCTTACAAAAGTGACAAGTTGTATAGCACAGCAGTTGATCGCTCATGAGTTGAAATCTGTTAAAAATGGGAAAATTATTACTGACTTCACTCATTCTCTTCTCCTGAGCAAGCAGGTTGTGGTACTTTCAGGAAGTATAACACTTGAAACTAAAATACACTGTTGAAATTGATGACTGAATGTTAATTTTTCTAGTGCTTCAGTATTGATAACGAATATAAAGTGAAAAAACCCCACTTGTACACCATCGGTCATTGTTTAGGGACAATTACTGTCTAAGACTGTGTGCTTGAGATTCCAGTCTAGTGGGTATAGAAACTGGAAATAATTCTCAAAGCAATACTTTTTAGGTAACAACAACAGCAAACCCCCTTACTATTACTACATCTGCTGATATTTGAATAGTGCAACAAGAATAGTATCACACTTCTGTCATGGCAACTTCTATAAAGTAGCAGAAGGCACTAGTGAGTACTGCTGTAGGGTTCCTTGAAGGAAGCAGGACAGAGGAGGTTACAGCAGGTTTCACAAAACAGTAACAGTAGTGTAACAAAATGTATAATCTGCTTCAGCTTCCAGGAAAAAAGACAACAAAACTTTGGGTCCCAGATGAAGAAGTGTCTCCTGAAACACTTGTTAAAGTAAGTAGCACTTTTGTGTGTATAGTACTTAATAAAGAAAGCTAAATATCTGAATTCCTAAAGCTGTCAACTGCTTTTATCTTTTCTTGTCACCTTTCTGAAAGTAAAAAATAAGTTGTTTTTTTTTTTAAGTGGATGGTCTTAGCAGAATACACTTTTTTATTGATTGCCAGAAGAATTTGCTTTTGGGAGCACCTACTTTTTTAATGTTTGTAAATAAGTCCTACATATGTACTTTATTGAAATTAAGTGGAGGGTTTTAGCAGAATACACTTTTTTATTGATTGCCAGAAGAATTTGCTTTTGGGAGCACCTACTTTTTTAATGTTTGTAAATAAGTCCTACATATGTACTTTATTGAAATTTTTATTGTGGCATTTTATAGGCCTCCATTTGGTGTGCCACACTGAAATAGTACAGATATCATCATGGTTAAAATAAAATCATTTTTTCTATGTAACGTAGGATTTAAATACCATGGAGACTTGTTTAAAGTAGTCTTTTTTTCTTTTCAGTTTTTAGGACATTCTAAGAAACTTTCAGTGCAGTTTCCTCAAATGAATGAATGTGTTACATTGCTTTTCTGTGTGCAGTATGTATTGGAGGAAAACCTAGATAATTTTAAAATTCTGAGGGTTTTATTGTTGTTTTGGTTTTGGGTTTTTTTTCCCCTCCCTTAAGAATGTAATCCCAACCNAGGGTATTTTTACTTGCAATCCCTGTAAATAACCTTTCTATCTCTGAAGAAATTGCCAAAACCAGTACAATTGGCACTTCTCCAGAGTTGTGTTCTGTATAGGTATATCTCTACTTTGATAATTTGTACTTCTTTTTTTTTTTTTTTTCCAAGTGCTGTACTTCCAGTGTTGCATCATAAAGCTAAAAAGGGACCTCCTCGTCAAGCCAAGTATGCTATTCACTGTATCCATGCAATATTTTCCAGCAAAGAAACACAGTTTGCACAGATATTTGAGGTAAAGTTAAAATATTTCAGTTAATTTTTAATTTATCTTTTATATTGCATATGTAAACTAAGAGATGTAGTGGCACTTTATACAGCAAGCTGTACCAAATTTAGAAAAGAGATTATTTCCCTGTCTCTTTGTTCTCATACAGTTTGGCCTGAAAATTAGTAGTGGAGTGGTTTGTATCACTTAATCCATCATGTTTAGGGTTATGTGTTTTAACAGATGGTGGAGTAAAACAAAATATTGGATGGTCTGCTGGAAGCATGAAGTACTTATAGAAAGAGAAGCCACACACCACTGCTGACCCCTGTTGGGACTGGCCCGAAGTATTTAAATGGTTACAGAAATTATGGAAATAAACATTACAGTAGAGACTGTTTAAATAGATTTTATAGTTATAACTGCAAATGTACTTTTTAATTAGTGCCCATCAGTCTAGTCCTGCTTGAGCTACTGCTTTTTGAACTACCAAGATGTGATATTTTGTCTTCTTTATTTTTCTTTTGATTTGTAGGAGACATTTTGTTGTTGAATGTGTTGTTTAATCTAGGTAATGGTAATTTTAAACTTGTATGTCTGAAATAGAAATAGGTATGGACAACTTGATATAGAACTTTAGCCTCCCTCCTCCTAACAAGATGCAGATTATATTAGTAACCTGAATTTGTTGCCTTTATTCTAGCCACTGCATAAAAGTCTGGATCCAAGCAATTTTGAGCATCTCATTACACCGTTGGTTACTATTGGCCATATAGCTATGCTAGCACCTGATCAGTTTGCTGCCCCTTTGAAATCTTTGGTTGCCACTTTTATTGTTAAAGATTTGCTAATGAACGATAGGGTAAGTATTTTTAAAGCCTTGTATTAAGAGTCTCCTGCTGTAGTGTGATAGACTGCCAGTGCCTGTGAAAATTTTTGGCTTGTTTGTTCTGCTTTTAGTGTATGGTAGTCTTTGGTTTTCCGCATGTACTCTTTGGCTCAACTGAAAACCCACAGCATAGGAACGGAAATGGTACTGATTTGGTAATCCTTACAAAAGTGACAAGTTGTATAGCACAGCAGTTGATCGCTCATGAGTTGAAATCTGTTAAAAATGGGAAAATTATTACTGACTTCACTCATTCTCTTCTCCTGAGCAAGCAGGTTGTGGTACTTTCAGGAAGTATAACACTTGAAACTAAAATACACTGTTGAAATTGATGACTGAATGTTAATTTTTCTAGTGCTTCAGTATTGATAACGAATATAAAGTGAAAAAACCCCACTTGTACACCATCGGTCATTGTTTAGGGACAATTACTGTCTAAGACTGTGTGCTTGAGATTCCAGTCTAGTGGGTATAGAAACTGGAAATAATTCTCAAAGCAATACTTTTTAGGTAACAACAACAGCAAACCCCCTTACTATTACTACATCTGCTGATATTTGAATAGTGCAACAAGAATAGTATCACACTTCTGTCATGGCAACTTCTATAAAGTAGCAGAAGGCACTAGTGAGTACTGCTGTAGGGTTCCTTGAAGGAAGCAGGACAGAGGAGGTTACAGCAGGTTTCACAAAACAGTAACAGTAGTGTAACAAAATGTATAATCTGCTTCAGCTTCCAGGAAAAAAGACAACAAAACTTTGGGTCCCAGATGAAGAAGTGTCTCCTGAAACACTTGTTAAAGTAAGTAGCACTTTTGTGTGTATAGTACTTAATAAAGAAAGCTAAATATNATTTTAAAATTCTGAGGGTTTTATTGTTGTTTTGGTTTTGGGTTTTTTTTCCCCTCCCTTAAGAATGTAATCCCAACCCGGTGATTCTGTGATTCTGTGATTGTCGGGGCCTAGTAATAGATGTTCTCACTGAATCAGGAACATGCTTATACTCTGGGAAAGACATCCTATGTCTGTGTTTATTTTTAAATTCCCTTTCTTAGAAAAGGTATAAATTTCACATTTTCTTTCAGAATTAGAAAGATGCATGTGCTTTGTAGCATGTCGTTCATTACAGCAGTCATTTAATTTCCAGTGCCTTTTGAGTAACGTTGCTCTGATGGTTTTAAACTTCTTTGCCTTTTCTCTTGAAATGGTTAAACTCTTTGTAGCACAATACCTCCTTCTCTGCTCGTTTGTTTAGTACTTCGGTTTCCAGCTTGGTACAGAACTCGTTACTGGAAATGCTTGGTTGTGTTTGGAGTTTGTTTAACTACAGCAAGGATGTTTTTCATACTTATGCGATTCCATAGTTACACACTACACTCCAAAACCTGTTAAAAAATATATATATTTGNAAAATTAGTAGTGGAGTGGTTTGTATCACTTAATCCATCATGTTTAGGGTTATGTGTTTTAACAGATGGTGGAGTAAAACAAAATATTGGATGGTCTGCTGGAAGCATGAAGTACTTATAGAAAGAGAAGCCACACACCACTGCTGACCCCTGTTGGGACTGGCCCGAAGTATTTAAATGGTTACAGAAATTATGGAAATCAACATTACACTAGAGACTGTTTAAATAGATTTTATAGTTATAACTACAAATGTACTTTTTAATTAGTGCCCATCAGTCTAGTCCTGCTTGAGCTACTGCTTTTTGAACTACCAAGATGTGATATTTTGTCTTCTTTATTTTTCTTTTGATTTGTAGGAGACATTTTGTTGTTGAATGTGTTGTTTAATCTAGGTAATGGTAATTTTAAACTTGTATGTCTGAAATAGAAATAGGTATGGACAACTTGATATAGAACTTTAGCCTCCCTCCTCCTAACAAGATGCAGATTATATTAGTAACCTGAATTTGTTGCCTTTATTCTAGCCACTGCATAAAAGTCTGGATCCAAGCAATTTTGAGCATCTCATTACACCGTTGGTTACTATTGGCCATATAGCTATGCTAGCACCTGATCAGTTTGCTGCCCCTTTGAAATCTTTGGTTGCCACTTTTATTGTTAAAGATTTGCTAATGAACGATAGGGTAAGTATTTTTAAAGCCTTGTATTAAGAGTCTCCTGCTGTAGTGTGATAGACTGCCAGTGCCTGTGAAAATTTTTGGCTTGTTTGTTCTGCTTTTAGTGTATGGTAGTCTTTGGTTTTCCGCATGTACTCTTTGGCTCAACTGAAAACCCACAGCATAGGAACGGAAATGGTACTGATTTGGTAATCCTTACAAAAGTGACAAGTTGTATAGCACAGCAGTTGATCGCTCATGAGTTGAAATCTGTTAAAAATGGGAAAATTATTACTGACTTCACTCATTCTCTTCTCCTGAGCAAGCAGGTTGTGGTACTTTCAGGAAGTATAACACTTGAAACTAAAATACACTGTTGAAATTGATGACTGAATGTTAATTTTTCTAGTGCTTCAGTATTGATAACGAATATAAAGTGAAAAAACCCCACTTGTACACCATCGGTCATTGTTTAGGGACAATTACTGTCTAAGACTGTGTGCTTGAGATTCCAGTCTAGTGGGTATAGAAACTGGAAATAATTCTCAAAGCAATACTTTTTAGGTAACAACAACAGCAAACCCCCTTACTATTACTACATCTGCTGATATTTGAATAGTGCAACAAGAATAGTATCACACTTCTGTCATGGCAACTTCTATAAAGTAGCAGAAGGCACTAGTGAGTACTGCTGTAGGGTTCCTTGAAGGAAGCAGGACAGAGGAGGTTACAGCAGGTTTCACAAAACAGTAACAGTAGTGTAACAAAATGTATAATCTGCTTCAGCTTCCAGGAAAAAAGACAACAAAACTTTGGGTCCCAGATGAAGAAGTGTCTCCTGAAACACTTGTTAAAGTAAGTAGCACTTTTGTGTGTATAGTACTTAATAAAGAAAGCTAAATATCTGAATTCCTAAAGCTGTCAACTGCTTTTATCTTTTCTTGTCACCTTTCTGAAAGTAAAAAATAAGTTGTTTTTTTTTTTAAGTGGAGGGTTTTAGCAGAATACACTTTTTTATTGATTGCCAGAAGAATTTGCTTTTGGGAGCACCTACTTTTTTAATGTTTGTAAATAAGTCCTACATATGTACTTTATTGAAATTTTTATTGTGGCATTTTATAGGCCTCCATTTGGTGTGCCACACTGAAATAGTACAGATATCATCATGGTTAAAATAAAATCATTTTTTCTCTGTAACGTAGGATTTAAATACCATGGAGACTTGTTTAAAGTAGTCTTTTTTTCTTTTCAGTTTTTAGGACATTCTAAGAAACTTTCAGTGCAGTTTCCTCAAATGAATGAATGTGTTACATTGCTTTTCTGTGTGCAGTATGTATTGGAGGAAAACCTAGATAATTTTAAAATTCTGAGGGTTTTATTGTTGTTTTGGTTTTGGGTTTTTTTTCCCCTCCCTTAAGAATGTAATCCCAACCCGGTGATTCTGTGATTCTGTGATTGTCGGGGCCTAGTAATAGATGTTCTCACTGAATCAGGAACATGCTTATACTCTGGGAAAGACATCCTATGTCTGTGTTTATTTTTAAATTCCCTTTCTTAGAAAAGGTATAAATTTCACATTTTCTTTCAGAATTAGAAAGATGCATGTGCTTTGTAGCATGTCGTTCATTACAGCAGTCATTTAATTTCCAGTGCCTTTTGAGTAACGTTGCTCTGATGGTTTTAAACTTCTTTGCCTTTTCTCTTGAAATGGTTAAACTCTTTGTAGCACAATACCTCCTTCTCTGCTCGTTTGTTTAGTACTTCGGTTTCCAGCTCGGTACAGAACTCGTTACTGGAAATGCTTGGTTGTGTTTGGAGTTTGTTTAACTACAGCAAGGATGTTTTTCATACTTATGCGATTCCATAGTTACACACTACACTCCAAAACCTGTTAAAAAAAATATATATTTGTTTTGATTTCATTAAATGCTACTTAAAAGTAGGCATGATTTCACTTCACTGGTTATACATGTAACCTGGAGTAGTAAATATTATTTTTCTTAATTTTTCTAATGATTTGTGAAGCTGTAATATCTGTCTGAAATGAGCTTTTATGTTGATAAAACTTTTCATACAATTGATTATTTGGAAGAGAATTGGCTATTAGAATATCTTAAGGCAATTTGAAGTTGAAGCCATCCCTGAAAACTGTAAGAAGAATTTATTGGCAAGTGAAATCAGGTTATTGTTAAAATTGATTTGCAGAATTAGCATTTATTGTCACTGAGGAGCCTGTATTTAATAAATGTTGCAGGCCACACCATTAGTTTATAAACAGTGTATTTTTCTTTACTCTGGTTCAAAAGCCTATTTCTCCCTTTGTAACTTGACTGTATAAAATATCTGCTGGGGATCTTAAAACTAGCAAGTTTTGTATGACATGGGAGAAGGACTGATGGAGACAAAATTTTAGTATCTTCCAGCCTAACAGATGTAGACTGATAAAGGTTAGCCCTAGTTTTGGATGTATGCAGTGGATTAATTATCGTTTGACTTAGATTTGAATTCCTACACTTGGCACTTGGCTCTATTCCAAAGCTGTAACCTCTCCTGATGGCAACCAGTGATTGACCACATTTGTGCACTCTGCATTGGACTGAGATTTATGTAGTGGCAGTGATATTTCTTCTTCCTTTCTGTGCACACTACGATACAAGGCTTCTCATCCTGTTTCTCTGTGTTTTAAGTGGGCATTGTTTCACTTTCCAGTACTGCCCAGAACTGCAGCATTTGTGGCTCTGACAACTCAAGCAGTAGAGACCTAAACGGACTGTTGTCATCGTGTTGATGTAGTAGGAAGACTGTTTCTAGCATTGCTACATGGGTTGGGGGCTTATTTTACTTTTACAAAAGAGGCATGGTGATAATACCTAGATCAGAGAAAAGAGTTGCAACTATCTATTGATTATTTTAATTGTTAATTTTAATCTTATTAATACTTATTCACTACTGACAGCTTATGTAAAACTAGTAGTTAATTGCGGTTTTCTCATGACTAATCAGGGATCTATCACGTTATGTTCGCTATCTTAGAGAGGGATTGTCATGTCCTGTCACTCTTGCTTGTGCTTCAGATACCTGTACTTCATGTTGTGCTGTTAAGTAAAGTAAAAAGCAGTCATTTTTGGCCTTTGATATGGTTCTGATACAGGTACTATTTTGATATTTTCATGTTGTGTATAATAATTTTTAATCTCTGAGGAGAACCCTGGGCTTCTGGAACACAGATTGAAACAAGATATTAAAATTCGATATAAGGAAAAGGATACTCTTTCTGTTTTCTGTCATCTCTACTCGTGGAAGGAAAATGAAAGGACAAAGGGATTCAAATACTGAAACAAACTTAATCTACAGAGTTGTGCTTTATTTTCACAAAAGAATCATGAAATTATTCAATGTTTCATTATAGCTGTTGGATTCTGTCTGTTTTAGAAGCCTGCTTCAAATACTTGATCTTTACATTGGCAAGACAAATTATCCAAAATAACAGGCTTTGAGGTTTTTCTTTCAGTAGCCATGGAAGAAATATTCTTCTCCAGGAGAAGTTATCTTAATACAGGTTGATTTTTCTAACAGTTAAAATGCCTATGAATTTTTTTTTATTTACATATCTTTAAATTTAAACTGAAATGCTACGTAGATGAATAAAGATAATATAGTGATTGTTTAAGTACAAAAATTCTAGGAATATAGGAAAAAGAAAATGTATTCTGCTCTTTGATCTAGTAACACTTTCTAACAAGTATAAATTGTTTCACCTGTTCCACTGTGTTTAATTAGGTGTAAGCTCAATTAAGATAATATCTTCACAGGACAAAAATATGTGATTGCGTAGTAGAAGAAAAATGGTTCAAACTTCAACTAAGTTGTATTATTTTTATTTGCTGTAATAAATACTTGAGGCTTCCAGTGAAAAGTTGCTGTCTAGTGGGAGTTCATCTAATTATTTTTCAGTATTTAAATGATGTTTTGCAGCCTTGATGGGCTTATGTTTGTAGGCAAAAAACACTTGGGAAAATACTGTGTGATTAAATTAAGATAAAGATTATTTAAAAAATGAAGGTCATGCTGTTATTTGACTTCTGTGTATCAATTTTTTTTTTCTTTCAGATTCAAGCCATCAAGATGATGGTTCGATGGTTACTAGGAATGAAGAACAACCACAGCAAGTCAGGAACTTCTACTCTGAGGTTGCTAACGACGATATTGCACAGTGATGGAGATTTAACAGAGCAGGGGAAAATTAGGTGTGTACCAGATGGTTATGTTTTGATGCCTGTGGCAATGTAGTGGGGAGAGTTTTAGTCAAAGTAGTTCTAGGAATATTTTAGTAACTATTCTGTTAGACTGCTGACCAATTTGCACATCTTATTTCATAAAAAGTAATGATAAGCTTGACTGTATTCTTACATAAGTTTGAATCTTGCATTTTTTAACATTATAGGTATCAGTCTATTTGCATACTTTTATCTTCTTTGGTTTATCTCTCTTTTTTTCAAAGGACCATTACTCATTTCAAAAATAAAGTTTATAACTTCCTTTTTCCAGCTGAAAATTGCTTGTTCCAATTGCTATAGCAGTCGTGTGTGCCAAAGGTCGATAGGCAGGCTTTCTGTAATGTAAAACAGCATGTTGCAGTAAACCAGATGGGAATAGCTAGTACATAAGGCTCTTCTGCTTGAAGACACACTTGAATCTCTTGAGGCCACTAAAAGTGAAAGGAAGAGGGAAATGTGTAAAGGGGTTTAAGTGTCAATAAGTAATTTACCTTTCAGATGATTGCTAGAGAACATATTTGTTTTTCTGGGTATCTTCTTAATCTTATTCAATGTAATTGATAAGTGGTCAGCCACTACTGCTTGCTGAACATTGAAAATTGATGTCTACAAAAGCCATTAAAGGCATGGGTGGAGTGTGCCAATATGAGTAAACTACTCCAAAACTAAAACCTTCTTACTGTTACACAGTAGTCTATGTAGTGGTGCACTGTTGCAAACCTGAGAATTGTTTAGTATGTTATCTTTGTAGGAACTATGTAATCTTTCTTAAAGTTCCTTGTAAATGATTGTTTCATAGTTTTAAATTCTGTACTGTTACCATTCATTGCAGTTACTAGGGAGTTAAGGGACAGTAATTTAGCTTTTCTGCATTACTGCTTGGAGCATATTGTTGGCTTGTCTGATACTTTGTGAATAGATCAGCTCAGTAGGTCCTGTGTGCTTTTGCGCTCAGAGTGATGATTCTTTGCTGTGCATGTTATAGAAATTTTGTTTTCCCACTGTATTTGTACTCAGCTATATATAAAAAGAGAAACTGTGTATAATGGTATGGTCAGTTCTCCATTATTGTAGTTAATGGAGGGCTGGGGTTTCTTTTAGGGGAGGAAGAAAACTGCAATGACATGTGAGTTTGCTTTGTGTTAGAGGCAAGCCTTCAATCCCAGAGTTTTGGAGCTCTGCCTGGGTATGAGTGGTGAGCCAACTGAGAGTTTAGGGGTTAGGATTAAAGAGAAGACTGGTAGGGGTGATGTTGTAGTTGGTGTCTGCTGTAGGCCCCCTGGCCAGGAAGTGGAAGCATATGAGCTCTTCTGTAAACAGCTAGAAACCACTTCATGTTTGCAGGCCTTGACCCTCATGGGGAACAGTTCTGATACCTGCTGCACGAGCAACACAACAATGAATAAACAATCCAGGCACTTCCTGGATAGCATCAATGACAACTTCCTGACAAAAGTGATAGAGAGGCCATTGAGAAGAAGTGCTGTGCTGGACCTCAGATTTACCAACAAGGAGGGTCTTGTTCGGAGTGTGAAGGCTGAAGGCAACCTTGGTCCCAGTGCCTACAAGATGGTGGAGTTCAGAATCCAGAGGGCAGCAAGGAGGGCAAAAAGCTGTGCTGTATTTCAGGAGAATGAATTTTGGCCTCTTCAGGGATCTTAGCAGACTGAAGAATTCTGCTATGGAGAAAGGCTGAAAGAATTGGAGTTCTTCAGTGTGGAAAAGAAGAGGCTCTGGGGAGACCTTACTGTGTCCTTTTTGTACCTAAAGGGGTCCTATAAGGAAGATGAGGACAGAATTTTTAGCAGGGCCTCTTGTGATAGGACAATGGGTAATGGTTATAAACTAAAGAATGGTAGTTTCAGATTAAATAGATACAAGGAAGCAATTTTTTACAATGAGGGTGGTAATACACTAGCACAGATTGCCCAGAGAGGTGGCAGAAGCGTTCAAGGTCAGGTTAGATGTGGCTCTGAGCAACCTGGCCTGGTTGAAGATGTCCCTGCTGTTAATGGGTGGAGTTGGACTGGATGAATCAACAAACAATATCTCAGTGGTGCTTTCCAGGCTTTTCATTTAATACATCATAAACAGTCATTCAAACTTAAAATTTAAGATCATAGTGATTTTTTATCTGTGGTTAGGTAAAACAGCTGTGTTGCATCTTCCATGTCCTTATAGTAGGATTTTAATCTATTGTAAGCATAAAATAAGGGTATTTCAGTAGGAGAGGACATGAGCTATTGCTGAAAGTATTAATAGTAGATATGAGCCTGAACTGATATTTTTCTGGAATGCTGTCTGTGTTTTCCTTAAACTGAAACTTACCAAGAAGAAAACTGTCTTAAATGGCAGAGTTTAGAGCTTCATAGTTCTCTGCTATGTATTTGTTACACTGTCTGATATGCAATATTTTTAGAGGTTGCATTCAAAAGACACTTTCTGTTCCATGAAACATGGAAAATGCTTAGAAAATTTGACACTGACATTTATAAATTGGAATAAAAAACGTTAACTGCAGGCTTGTAAAGTGAGAGATGATGGTTAGGCACCAGATATGTTTTCAAGATGTGTTTATTTGCTTTATTTTTGTGCAGCCCACCAGCTTAATTAAGACTGGTTTTTGCACTTGGTAACTTCTTTCTATGTATTTAGCACTTCTGTTCTCATTTCAAACATCTGGTCTCCAGCAACAGTAATAGCTCTTCAGAAAAAAACTGTCCAGATGCCTTATGTATCTCTTTGAGAGCTTCTGATAGGACAAGAGCACCCCTTGGTACTAATTTTCAAAATTATTATTAGTAGTGAAAAAAGGCAATTATATAATACAGAAGCTTTTATTTCAGCCCTAATAATTGTGTGTTTGGAGATAATGCAGATGAGAAAGCTTTTGTCTATAATAATTTGATTAAAAATAAATCCTAAGTTTAGAATTTCTTTTAAGATAATCCTTTTGGGGAATAAGACAGATCGGATTTTCATCTTCAACTGTAAGAATGATATTCACAACTGACAGTGTCATTCTCTTGGTGCACACACCTGCTTGTGGGTATTCCTTTGAAACATACGATCTTTTAAAAGTTTTGGCCAACTTTTATGTGAAATAGCCTTGATTCAATTTTTGGTATTAAACGTTATCGCTACCAAAGCTGAGGAGGATGGAAAGTTGTTGATTTTGTCCCTTCCTTTGGCTCAATCACTCGGTACTTGTTAGTCATTATTGCTCAATTGTCACTGAAGTGCAAAAATTGAATCTTTATTTGGGTTTGCTTATCACAGTAGATGCAATTTTAAGTGAACTTTAGCATTAAATAATTAGACATTGCCATGTTAATCTTCATGCCTTGTTTGAAAGTTAGTGCAGCTTTTTTCCTGTCATTTGGTTGCTCGTGATCTGTTAGGGTTTGGTTTCAATTGTCATGATTTCCATAAAATAATGAGGTATGCATGAGACCTCATTAGATAAATTCTAAAGTTTAAGCTCTTGAGGAGTTATTTTTATCGTACAGTCTGTGTTTTATAATGCCTTTTTAAAATTTAATTCTTTAAATGCTTTATACAGTTTTCATAATGTGTTTAAGAATGCAGTTTTTTTCCTTCCTAAAGATGAAGAGCAATGATTAAGAAGTTGAAAATATTTGTTCTGCTTAAATGAATAATTGCTTCTAAATAAGCATATGAATTGATTCCTGTTCCAAGTTATCAAAGAAAGAAAACCTATATTTACTACTTCTGAATGGAATTCATTAGCATTCTAAGCGAGAGATGCATAGGACTTCAATTCTTTTGTGTTTATGCTGAGGAAGGGCACAAGCAATATGCCTCACTGAAATATATTTTCTAAAACCAGTGAAAGCTAAACTAAGGTTATTAACACACACATTAACTGGACATTAGTTTCAAAACTCATGAAGATGCGTTTGATGTTCAATAACCTTTGTAAATATGGTTGTATGTTGTAGAAAACCCCATTCATCTTTTGATATGAAGATCAGCGATGTACTTCGCTAGGTGGGAGCACAGTTTGGGTGTGCAACTAAGTAACAATGCTTTCAGCGTGTTGAAAATTCATTTTTGCCATTGTCCTAAAAATTTAGTTCAGTTAAATCGCCTGTCATAGTATCTAATTAATCTTAATTTTTGTGGACTTGCAGCATGGATTTTGAGCTATCATTGTTAGAAAAATGTTTCGGGACTAGAAATGGGATGCTTCTTTGGCGGGGAGCCCCTTGCTGAAGGAGAAATTGGCATGCTGAATGAAGTGTCTTGCAGACTAAACATGCAGATCTGTGAGGAGCAGTTTGTGCTGGTACACACTGCACAGTGTTTCATGCCCATGTGGAACTTGTAGGAAGTTCCAAGGAATATTTTAATTGCTAAATTAAGGCAAGGTAATAGGTATGTGGTAATAGACTGTAAAATGTAGTGACATGGAAACTGCTTTTGCTTTGAAGTTACTTCTGCTATTGATTTGAGGGACTAGGGGCGGCAAAGTTCATGGAAAGTTTTCCTTCTTTTTAAAGGACCTGTTTTTTAGCAGTACAGACTTATTGGGATTTAATTAAGTTGAATAATTACAAATTTTTTTACTACTTAACATTTATATTCCACGTGCTTGTTTTTCAGTAAACCTGATATGTCTCGGCTGAGGCTGGCTGCAGGGAATGCTATTGTGAAGTTGGCTCAAGAACCTTGTTACCATGAAATCATCACCTTAGAACAGTACCAGCTGTGTGCGCTAGCCATAAATGTAAGGAAATTTAGGTTGGGCTTGTGGGTTATGAACAAATTGTATGAATATGTATGTTGTTTGTTCTGTATGTTGTGTATATTTCCACCAGTTTGTTTTGTGCAAAGTGTTCAGTGTTGACATGAATGTATTTTCCCACTATAGAATCCTGCAAACTAGTTTTGAATGAGAATTAGATCAATCCTAGTGGGCTACCAGTGGGTGAATACTAACTTAAAAAGAGTGAAATATTAGAATATTCGTAAACCAAGGAATTCACCTCAGCTGCCTTATGATATTTGTTGAAAGTTGAAATGAGATTATATAAAGTACATTGAACTGTGGTGGCAAGAGTGACCTTGGTTTCTTGATACTTGGGTAGAGTATACTTGGAATGCAGAGGCGTCCAAAGATACTTGGCATCCTTTAAATATATTTGGGAGAAGTTTCTCAGTAGATTTTCCATCTTTAATTTCTGCCTGTGAGCTCGAAGTAGCAGAAAGGAAATAACTTTGAAATTGTAAATAGAGATCCTGTGTGTTTCTGTCTTGTGGGCTTTGTAATTTCTATTGAAATGGTGATGGGTTTTGCTTATAAAGAGGCAATAGATCTTGAATAGAGAGTGAATTTTGGGTTTGTGGTCTTGGGTTGCTTCAGCTCTGGTTACATCAGGCATTTCAGGGTTTCAATTCATAGAGGAAAACTTTGACTTGAAGCACAGAAAGGAGAATAGGGCTTAATTAATTTCTTCTGGATTTAATTTTTGGGTGGGAGGAAAGGGAAGCTTGTTTTATCTAATACACTATCTCTTTTCATGCCATATGTGAATTTAGCAGAGTCAGTGTTACCAGTGTCTGGGTTTTGTCTCTGCAGATCCTGCTGGCTGATAGCTGAAAACCCTCTTAAATTCTTTCTTGTTTCAAAACAGTCATTTGACTGAAATAACTGTTTATTCCTGTTACTGTTTTCGCTTTGTATTTAGAGATAACCAATCTCAACATACAACTCTCAAATAACGAAGGTCTCTTGACCTTTTTTTGGTGGGGCAGGCAGGTTAAATAAGCCATGCTGTTTTGGTGGGTTTGTTTACCGAATGCTTTCCTGTATGTTTTCTTGTGACTGTTCTATACATGTGCTTTTCTTAACTGCCCTTGGTCTGTGTTACTTAATGGTTTGTGTTGTGTTGAGTGGTGTCTAAAAGTATGTGGGTCATTTTCATACGGAGAATTTTAAAGTTCATATACTTTCTGGAAATGCATTATGTGATAAATTGTAGATAAAAATTTGACACCTTCATGTTATTTTACTTCATGTTCCTTGGCAACTATTAGACATGAGTTATTCTCTTCCATGGTCAGTCGTGCTTCATAGGTTACCACACTGTAATGGAAATTCTTGGTACACTCTTAAGCATTTGACCTTATCTTATCTGGTCATTCTGTTGAATTTTATTAAGTTTATGATATTAATGACTTGATGAAATTTGCAAATTTGCAAAATTACAGTAGTAAAATCAACACGGTCATTACTGGTGGCTAAAAACTGTTTGGCTGCAGATCTCTCTCTACTTTGGCTCCACAAAGCAAGTGGTCCTATTGTGTACAATGTCATTAACTCCATGCCTCAATACTATGCTAAATTAGGCATTAGGTTCCTGTGTGATACATTCCTGTATGGTTTCTGAACTTTAATTCTTCTGATTTTAAGGCAAGCTTCAACTGATTAATTCAATTTAATTTCTCTGAACTGGCATTAAAAAACATTATCACGATTCCTGTGTTTCTGTGACAGCAAGGTCTGAAATTGATTTTGGCAAGTTTACTCAGGCTTCCATGTTGTATTTCATATTCTTTATTACTTTTAGAAAGTTTACTGTTGCCTGTTTTCGTTTTGCTTTTTTAACAGGATGAATGTTACCAAGTGAGACAAATATTTGCTCAGAAACTTCACAAAGGCCTTTCTAGACTACGACTGCCACTAGAGTATATGGCTATTTGTGCACTGTGTGCAAAAGATCCAGTGAAGGAGAGAAGAGCTCATGCTAGGCAGTGCCTTGTGAAGAACATAAATGTCAGAAGGGAGTATCTGAAGCAACATGCAGCAGTTAGTGGTAAGAGAATAGAAGTCACTTTTTGCTATAAGTGCTATATATATTTAAAATGTAAGTGTGAGGAGACTGTGAAAATATTGCTGTTTTACTGGTTTTGTACATAGAATGTCTGTAAATTTCACTAAAAAGTAACAAGTGAAATCCGAAAATAAGATTCCAGATTTTCATTTGAGATTTTTAACTGGCATTTCTGAGATCTTTCAGTTTTGTTAAATTTGTGCAAATGCTTATGTCAAAGTATATTGGAAGTGAAATAATTTCTCAAGGCACTCTTTGAACTTAATGGTTAATTTTGTAGTAAGTGAAGTGACAATGATTAATTTTACTTCAGTAGTTAATAATATGCAACCTTAATGACAGAAATGCTGTACTAAATTGACTGTCTTTGTGCTATTATACTACATTAAGTAGATTCTTACTTTGTCTTATGCTGGCAAAGAGCTGTATTTGTAGGCACTTGAGGACAAGTTTATGTAATTCTTTCTTCTCCATGACAGCAGTCTAATCATGGGAAAGCTTTGTAAGTTACTATGTTAGCTGTTTTTCTTTTATAAAATCAGTCCTTTTCCCTTTTGACTTACTCAAAACTACATACATACAGAGTGGCAATGCTTGTATGTGGTCATAGGAAAAGGTAGACATTTATGAACAGTTATGAGCATTTTGAGTAAGAGTGTTTGGAAGCTTTGTTTCTTTGCAAGGTTACTGATGATTTGGCTTTCATGGAATGAAGGGAATATTTCCATTGCATCTTAGAATAGGCTAGACCTGTTTTATGAATCTGATCTCACAGATGCTGTCAGACAACTGATTTCCTTATGCTTTTATGAATCACAAGCTATATTAGCTATGCCAGTCTGTGTAAACCCTAGTCCCCTTAAGCTTTGATCAGAGAATAAATTTGCAGAGAAATCCTTTTGTGTATTGTTAATCAGACTTAAAAAGAGAAAAAGAGAGGAGCATTTTTTTTTTGCCCTCCTTAATAATGTGTAAAAAAGAACATTGAGCACATACCTTGAAGTCATCCTAAGACTATTCCTCTTGAAAGTTAAAAGCTCATTTTAGTTGTGTTGAAGGAAAATATAAGAGTTCTCATATAATTAAAAGTAATTGCTCATTTCCTAACTGTATTAAGACATACGGTTGAACGTTACTGTCAAAAATCTCAAGGAGAAATGAAGAGGAGCCTAGGTGTGTCTGATTGTTTTTATCCAATAGGACCTCAAAGCATGCCTGATTTTTTTTTTCTTTTTTTCCCCCTGAAAGTCTGAAATCTAAACCTTGAGTAATGCCACTGATTTGATAAGTGCTATAGTCTGTGAGGAGTCTGGATTAACCAAGTTATAGATTGCAGGATTAACCTTGTGAAATTCAGATTTACCCATCTGAGCTTTTAACAAATAAATTGTCTTGAACTGTTTGCACCTTAAAAAAAAAATCCTTTTTTTTTTTTTTGCAGTATTACAGGTGAAATTCAGTACCGGTAAAATCATAGTATTTAAATGTGTACGTCTCTCTCTGTCTTTCTCCCTGCTGGTCATGCAGTAATTCATAGTAGTACTGATGATAGTACCTTTTTTGAAAAGCTTCCACAGAAAACTAGAGCTGAGAGTCTTCGTCTTTCATTAATGCAGTTATGTTTCTGAGTCTATAAATGTGTGATTTTATCATACCTGTTTTCTTGAAAACTTTGATACAGATGAGGAGGGTGTCTTTCAGATACTTTGAGAGATTTCAGCTTTTGTTGAAAAGATGGTGAACTGTATACTTTGGCAGATGAATGCTTCCAAGGGGCTGGTACCAGCATAAAATGCTTCTTCCCTCCATATTGCCCTTTAACAGGCTGGCACAAGTTACACTCCGACCTATTAAATTCTCTAAACACTATTCAGAGTGGGAGCCACTCAAAAAGAGACTTTATTGTGTATCTGTTACCAGTTTCATCTGGGGGAGACTTGTCTTGCATAGGAACGCAAGGGTAAAGATTTTTTTTTTTTTAATAAGTTTCTCTCTTAAATGCTCATAAAGCCCGGTCTGTGAAGGGGTTTGACACAACATAATTTCCAATGCTGGTAGTTCAGGTCTGGAAGGCCACCCCACCAATTTCTTCATTAGAGATGAAAAAAGAATGTAAATAATGTTTTTTTGGTTTTGATTTTTTTTTTTTTCTTGACAGGAGTTAACTATAATATATGTCAGTTTTTGTCCTTTTCCTGTTTTATCTGGATCTGGTTCGCTTCATTTTCCAGACCCATTTGGGTTTATTACTATAGCTATATTAGAAATTGTACAAAGCAGGAAGTTAATGCAACACTGAGTTCATGAGCTCTTTATGAGCATTCTATTGAAGTTCCTAATTAATATAAGTAGTAATGGATTGGTTTGCCTGGCACATATCTTAAGGCAATCTGATTTTGCTAAAGTTCTGCAATCATAATTCTTTATTTTCCTCATTTTATTTTAGTTATGCGAAGCTGCTGGCTAAAATGCAGGACAGTGCTTGAAGTGAAGAATGTTTTTCAAGTTATAGTGGAATGTCAATTGAAACACATCAAAAAATGCTTTGCAGAGTACACTGGATTTCAATTACATACATAAAACATAAAACAGAAAGAAATCGGGTCTTCTTTTTGTTTCTTTTAGACTTTATGTTGGCTTATAATCTGTGTAGTCTTGTTAAGTAACTGTATCATTGCAGTGGCTGTCTAAGTTTATCCTTGGAACTTGATAGCACTGTCTTCTGCAGGCCTTCAGTTTCACATATTTTCCTTTCTATTATGAGTGGATCCAAACATTTTATGTACTCTGTGCATTGTCCCTATTTATGTAAACCCTTGAGATTGATTGAGACTGATTGGTCTGCTGAGACCAATGGCATGAGATTTAACAAGGCCAATTGCTGGGTCCTGCCTTTGGGGCACAACAACCCTATGCAGTGCTACAGACTAGGGGAAGAGGCGCTAGAAAGCTGCCAGGAGGAGAGTGACCTGGGAGTGTTGGTTGACAGCCGACTGAACATGAACCAGCAGTGGCCTAGGTGGCCAAGAAGGCCAATGGCATCTTGGCTTGTATCAGAAAGGGTGTGACCAGCAGGTCCAGGGAGGTTATTCTCCCTCTGTACTCAGCANGGAAGTTTTTTACGGAAAGGGTCATTAGGCATTGGAATAGGCTACCCAGGGAGGTGGTTGATTCACCTTCCCTGGAGGTGTTTAAGGCATGGGTAGACGAGGTCCTGAGGGACATGGTTTAGTGTTTGATAGGAATGGTTGGACTTGATGATCCAGTGGGTCTTTTCCAACCTAGTGATTCTGTGACATAGGTTAAGGCTTGACTTATGCCACTTATTTAGTTTTGTGAAATCTACAGTAATCATGTATTTTATTTGATTTGCACAGTATTAGTCAAGCACATATCATATTAATACCTACATTAGAAATAAAAATATCAGTGTTCTAATGTATTTTAAAATATTTTTATAATATTGTTGCATATAATGATTTGCAGATGTTTGGACTTCTGATAACTTCATAAGGGATTTTTAACAGCTTACCAAAAAGATTTTTTAGAGTTCCTCATGTCTTTTGTGGTCACTTACTAGCTCAAAAAAGTGATTTTTTTCAAAGCAAAGGCAGGAATTTCCCTCCTTCCTTCACATATACATTCAAGTGTGCATCCATAGCCATGAATACTGTGACTCTGCATTTGCCACAATCGTTCAAGATCAGATGCTTATATTATAGTAATAGACATTGAACACCAGCCTGCCTTACTTGCCCATTATCATGCCTTTTTGCACAGGGAACAGCTTTAATAACTTACATGTGCTGTGCATCCTCCAGTTCCTCTCAAGTCATTAGTCTAAAGAAAGCAGATTGGCCATTTTCTGCAGGATGTTTATTGACTTAGGGTGTACAGCTTGTGTTTTCCATTGTGCTTGCCCTGTGGGATACAGTCTTTTTCATTCTAACTCATTATATTTTGACACACTGATGTTCACTCGGTGTTGGTTAGCTGAGGAGTTTGTTTGTTACCTTAGGAAATGTTGATTTTGTCACAGTAAGTCTGCGAGGGCTTTTGGCCACAAGCCTTGCTTTTTGAATCTCTGAGGAAAATAGGCTATGTGAATGTCGTGACGTAAGACTTTCTCCTGCAGTCCTTGCTTTGGACTATTTACAAGTCTCAGAGGATGCTAGCAAAAGTTTTGAACGCTTTGAGTGTCATAGTTCAGTTGTGCTGCTCTTTTCAAGTGGGATAGAACCTTTCAAACTCTGTCCAGTACTACTTTGTTGATAACATTCATGTTACCTCCTTTCCCTTCTTTAAGCAGGTCAGGTAGACTTGGGTTTGGACAATGCTGGTGATTTGATTGCAGAGCTTCTGCAAGGGCATTTCTTACTGTTCTGTTGGCAGCATGGCTGTACACTGCAATGTCCAAAGAAAAAACAGCAGCTTATCCTGCAGTTGTGCTTGTCTCACATCTTACAGTTAACATGGATTTTGTGATTTCTTTTTCCTTGTTTTTCAGTGTCTTTTAAAAATACAGGCTTTGAACCAAGGAAAAGATTTTGTGTAGGGGGTGCCTGTAGCTGTATCCTCAAGGTAGCTAGATACTATGCAGCACTGAGTGAGAGATAATTAAAATCTTAAGTTTTGCACGCGTGGAACACCTGCACGTCAACATCATAAAGAAATACAACATTGTAAAGAAATGATCACCTTACATGTGCTTATACTTTATCTTAATATATGGTGGTCTTAAATTTTGCTCTTTACTCTGTAGTTGAAAGGCATGTATCTTGATATATAGTTGTCTAATGCATCTTTCTTCTGCTTTTCAGAGAAACTGTTGTCACTTCTACCAGAGTATGTTGTTCCTTATACTATCCATCTTCTAGCACATGACCCAGATTATGTCAAAGTCCAGGACATTGAACAACTCAAGGACATTAAAGAGTAAGGCTGCTTTTAATACCGTTGTTTCAAAGTTTAAAACAATCTGGTTTAAGTGAAATTTTAATTCATTGTGATACCATGATACTTGCCCAGTGCACATAACGTTGACAGTTATTTCTGTAAAATATTGTGAGGAATAGTATGTGTGCTTTTTTAGTGCTCTGTGATACCTTACAGAGCACCCTTCACCATCTGCTCATCCCACCTTCATTTATTTTTTCGGAAAGAATTGTTTTCCCAGAGTTAGACTGGTTCAGATGCATAAGACTAGTAAAAACTAGAGTAAACCCCTGCCACACATGCTTTTTTTAAAGAATTGTTTTGTGTTTTTATTCATGGGGAGTACTGCATTTCTCCTTTAGGTGCCTGTGGTTCATACTGGAAATATTGATGGCTAAAAATGAAAACAACAGTCACGCATTTATCAGAAAAATGGTAGAAAATATCAAACAGACTAAGGATGCTCAAGGACCAGATGATCCAAAAATGAATGAAGTAAGTGATACTTACTGATTGGAAATTGTGTTTAATTCTAGCCTGCTTCTGGAATCAAGTTGCGTTTTCTTTACACCAACTTTAAAATGTCTTTCAATGTAATTTATGTAATGATTATATTTATTGCATTTTAGATCATATTTTCCTGTGCTTTGGTATCTCTTGCACATTTGCAAGGGAGTTGTAGTGGTTTGCAAGCCTTCCATTTCTCTCAATAATCTTATTGTCTTAATAAGATTATTAAATGCCAACTTCAATTATACATACTTTATCATTTTTACTGTTTAAATCCTCCACTGCTGTGGTGTATAATATTCCCTTTTGAAAATGCAAGAGTATGCTTAGTATAGGAAGAAAAATGTATGCATTAAATGCCTCCAGTATATACTATATGGTGCACATATCAAACTCTGATCTTGTTTTTTGTGGATTTTGCATCACATAATGTACAGATCTGTCACTTCTAGAGTGAGGTTAGATTCTTTATTTTTAGTTTGAGCTTTGAAACCATGGCACACACTGTTCTTAAATGTGGAAAGATCGTGAAAGCTAGCTGTCTGACTGCTGGGCCTGAGGTGTTTTGTCTTTTGCTCCTGTGTTGTTGTACCCTGCAACATACTTTTTCAGATGCAAGCTTATGTTAAATGTTTAAGATTATGGGTTTTAAGCTGCAAGTTCTCAGTTCTGTGCTTGAAAGATATAGTCCTTTTTCAAGATTTGCAATGAATCTCTGAAGTGTTATTTGGTTTTTACAATTTTGTCATCTACAGAAACTGTACACAGTCTGTGATGTAGCAATGAATATCATTATGTCGAAGAGTACGACCTACAGTTTGGAATCCCCTAAAGACCCTGTACTTCCAGCCAGATATTTTACTCAACCTGACAAGGTACAGTTGTTGTTTAGTTTTCTTGAGCAAAGTGTTAGTTGTAATTTGGGAGTTCTTTTCAATAGTTCTTGTAACTTCAGGCTTCTCCCTATTATAATGTGATTGAAAATTAATGTATATATTTCCATAGATAGTTATGTATGTTTACACACTCAGTTTCACCCCACTTGCAGGGTATTTTTCAGATTAAAGCATGAATCGTGTAAAGAAAATTTCAAGTACCATCTTTAAAATGTATATCTGTTGTTCATTGTTTATTGTTGTGATTTCTGCTCCCCCACCTTTCTTCACAGAATTTCAGTAACACCAAAAACTACCTTCCTCCGGAAATGAAGTCTTTTTTCACTCCTGGGAAGGTATGTATGTTGTAGGGGCTTGGAGGGTTTTGGTTTTGATGCTGTGTTTGAGATTTTGGGTTGGATGGTTTGTTTTCATTTTCATTTTTGGTTTTTTTCTTTGTTTTGTTTTGACTTTCTTGTTTTTGAAGAAAACCAATATGTAGTTCATGAAACTTCCAGTTTAAGAAAATACATTGTTTCTGCCCAAGAGTTTGTATGCCAAAGGTTAGCAAATAGGTACAGATAGGGAGAAGGGAAATTGCTACTGTCTCTACTGGTTTGGTGGCAATAGTAGGCAAAGCTTGTTGTCTTCAAAAAGAGAGAGTAAAAAAAAAA